>JAUPFR010000430.1:0-21957 GCA_036925125.1 Oreortyx pictus | reverse complement strand
GGCGGACATCTGCAGCACAAAATCGATGGCGATGGCGACGGCGGCAGTGAGAGCGAAAGTGCGCACGGCGGGCATGGACGAGAGGGAGCCTGCCCCATAGCGACACGCCATGAGAGCCTGCCCCATAGCGACTGCCCTGAGAGCCTGCCCCATAGCGACTGCCCTGAGAGCCTGCCCCATAGCGACACGCCATGAGAGCCTGCCCCATAGCGACACGCCATGAGAGCCTGCCCCATAGCGACTGCCCTGAGAGCCTGCCCCATAGTGACTGCCCTGAGAGCCTGCCCATAGCGACACGCCATGAGAGCCTGCCCCATAGCGACTGCCCTGAGAGCCTGCCCCATAGCGACTGCCCTGAGAGCCTGCCCCATAGCGACACGCCATGAGAGCCTGCCCCATAGCGACTGCCATGAGAGCCTGCCCCATAGTGACACGCCGTGAGAGCCTGCCCCATAGCGACTGCCCTGAGAACCTGCCCCATAGCGACACGCCATGACAGCCTGCCCCATAGCGACTGCCCTGAGAACCTGCCCCATAGCGACACGCCATGAGAGCCTGCCCCATAGCGACTGCCCTGAGAGCCTGCCCCATAGCGACTGCCCTGAGAGCCTGCCCCATAGCGACATGCCATGAGAGCCTGCCCCATAGCGACTGCCCTGAGAGCCTGCCCCATAGCGACACGCCATGAGAGCCTGCCCCATAGCGACTGCCATGAGAGCCTGCCCCATAGTGACACGCCGTGAGAGCCTGCCCCATAGCGACTGCCCTGAGAACCTGCCCCATAGCGACACGCCATGACAGCCTGCCCCATAGCGACTGCCCTGAGAACCTGCCCCATAGCGACACGCCATGAGAGCCTGCCCCATAGCGACTGCCCTGAGAGCCTGCCCCATAGCGACTGCCCTGAGAGCCTGCCCCATAGCGACATGCCATGAGAGCCTGCCCCATAGCGACTGCCATAAGAGCCTGCCCCATAGCGACTGCCCTGAGAGCCTGCCCCATAGCGACTGCCCTGAGAGCCTGCCCCATAGCGACACACCATGAGAGCCTGCCCCATAGCGACACGCCATGACAGCCTGCCCCATAGCGACACGCCATGAGAGCCTGCCCCATAGCGACACGCCATGAGAGCCTGCCCCATAGCGACACGCCATGACAGCCTGCCCCATAGCGACACGCCATGACAGCCTGCCCCATAGCGACTGCCCTGAGAGCCTGCCCCATAGCGACTGCCATAAGAGCCTGCCCCATAGCGACTGCCCTGAGAGCCTGCCCCATAGCGACACGCCATGAGAGCCTGCCCCATAGCGACTGCCCTGAGAGCCTGCCCCATAGCGACTGCCATAAGAGCCTGCCCCATAGCGACTGCCCTGAGAGCCTGCCCCATAGCGACACGCCATGAGAGCCTGCCCCATAGCGACTGCCCTGAGAGCCTGCCCCATAGCGACTGCCCTGAGAGCCTGCCCCATAGCGACACGCCATGAGAGCCTGCCCCATAGCGACTGCCCTGAGAGCCTGCCCCATAGCGACACTGAAGTTCACAGACAAGAGGTCCCGCCCCATAGCGCACACTGAGCACGGCACTTGTGGGGCACTTGTGGGGCACTTGTGGGGCACCTATGGGGCACCCGCAGCGCCCGCAGCACACCCACAGGGGCCACCCGTAGGGCGCCCCACAGCAGACCCCGAGGGCCGCCCCTCGTGGCCCCCGCCCCACGTGCTGCCCTGCCCCCCCCCGTCCCGCGGCCCCCGCCCCACGTGCTGCCGTGCCCCCCCCCCCCGTCCCGCGGCACCCATGGGTGCTGCGCTCACCCATGGCGAAGCAGATGACCTCGGAGGCGCTGCAGAGCACCATGCCGGGCGCCACGCGGCCCAGCACGCGCCCGATGTGCTGCTCCCGCGTCTCCCCGTCCTCGCGCTGCGACTGCTGCTGCCCCACAGCGGCACCACGTGGGGCGCGGCACCCGTGGGTGCTGCCCCGCAACGCGGCGCCGGGGGGAACCCGGCGCGTGCTCACCATGAGGGCGCCCCCAGCACCCATGGGTGCGCCCCGTTGCCCTCCCCTCCCCCGTAACCCAGCACCCATGGGTGCGCCCCGTTGCCCTCCCCTCCCCCGTAACCCAGCACCCATGGGTGCGCCCCGTTGCCCCTCCCCTCCCCCGTAACCCAGCACCCATGGGTGCGCCCCGTTGCCCTCCCCTCCCCCGTAACCCAGCACCCATGGGTGCGCCCCATTGCCACACCCCCCCTGTAACCCAGCACCCATGGGTGCGCCCCGTTGCCCACCCCCCCTGTAACCCAGCACCCATGGGTGCGCTCCCAGTGCCGACCCCCCCCTGTAACCCAGCACCCATGGGTGCACCCCCGAGCCCACCCCCCCTGTAACCCAGCACCCATGGGTGCACCCCGAGCCCACCCACCGCAGGGGATCCCGGCACCCATGGGTGCACCCCGTGCCACCCCCCCCTGTAACCCAGCACCCATGGGTGCACCCTGAGCCCACCCACCCTACAGGGTCTCCCACCACCCAAAGGGACACCGTGCTCACCCCACCTGGGCTCCCCAGTACCCATGGGTGCACCCCCAGTGCCCATCCCCCCCCTGTAACCCAGCACCCATGGGTGCACCCTGTGCCCCCACCCTCCCGTAAGCCAGCACCCATGGGTGCACCCCAGAGCCCACCCACCCCACTGGGACCCCCAGCACCCATGGGTGCACCCTGTGCCCATCCCCCCCATGTAACCCAGCACCCGTGGGTGCACCCTGTGCCCCCACCCTCCCGTAAGCCAGCACCCATGGGTGCACGCCCGCTGCCCACACCACCCTAAGGGATCCCAGCACCCATGGGTGCACTCCAGTGCCCACTCCCCCTGTAACCCAGCAACCATGGGTGCACCCCATGCCCATCCCCACCTGGACTCCCCAGCACCCATGGGTGCACCCAGTGCCCACCCCAGGGGGTGTCCCAGCACCCATGGGTGCCCCCCCGTGCCCACCCACCCCAGGGGATCCCGGCACCCAAAGGGACCCAGTGTCCACCCCACCTAGACAAAGCAGCACCCATGGGTGCAACCCAGTGCCCATCCCCCCGCTGTAAACCAGCACCCACGGGTGTGCCCCAGTGCCCACCCACCCCACAGGGACCCCCCAGCACCCATGGGTGCACCCTGTGCCCCCACCCTCCCGTAACCCAGCACCCATGGGCGCACCCCAGTGCCCACCCACCCTATGGTGTCTCCCAGCACCCATGGGTGTACCCAGTGCCCACCCACCCTATGGGGTCTCGCAGCACCCATGGGTGCGCCCCAGTGCCCACCCACCCTATGGGGTCTCCCAGCACCCATGGGTGCACCCTGTGCCCACCCCACCTGGACTCCCCAGCACCCATGGGTGCACCCCGTGCCCACCCACCCCAGGGGGTCCCGGCACCCAAAGGGACCCAGTGCCCACCCACCCTATGGGGTCTCCCAGCACCCATGGGTGCACCCTGTGTCCGCCCACCCCATAGGGACCCTCAGCCCCAATGGAACCCAGTGTCTGCCCACCTCCATGAACCCAGCACCCATGGGTGACCCCGTGCCCGCCCACCCCAGGGGTCTCCCACCACCCATGGGTGCACGCCCGCTGCCCACCCACCCTAAGGGATCCCAGCACCCATGGGTGCACTCCAGTGCCCACTCCCCCTGTAACCCAGCACCCATGGTTGCACCCCGTGCCCATCCCACCTGGACTCCCCAGCACCCATGGGTGCACCCAGTGCCCACCCACCCCAGGGGGTCCCGGCACCCAAAGGGACCCAGTGCCCGCCCACCCCAGGGGTCTCCCACCACCCATGGGTGCACACCCGCTGCCCACCCACCCTAAGGGATCCCAGCACCCATGGGTGCACTCCAGTGCCCACTCCCCCTGTAACCCAGCATCCATGGGTGCACCCTGGGCCCACCCCACCTGGACTCCCCAGCACCCATGGGTGCACCCCCAGTGCCCACCCACCCTAATGGATCCTAGCACCCATGGGTGCACCCTGTGCCCCCACCCTCCTGTAACCCAGCACCCATGGGTGCACCCCAGTGCCCACCCACCCTATGGGGTCTCGCAGCACCCATGGGTGCGCCCCAGTGCCCACCCACCCTATCGGGTCTCCCAGCACCCATGGGTGCACCCTGTGCCCACCCCACCTGGACTCCCCAGCACCCATGGGTGCACCCCGTGCCCACCCACCCCAGGGGGTCCCGGCACCCAAAGGGACCCAGTGCCCACCCACCCTATGGGGTCTCCCAGCACCCATGGGTGCACCCTGTGTCCGCCCACCCCATAGGGACCCTCAGCCCCAATGGAACCCAGTGTCTGCCCACCTCCATGAACCCAGCACCCATGGGTGCCCCCCGTGCCCGCCCACCCCAGGGGGTCTCGCAGCACCCATGGGTGCCCCCCGTGCCTGCCCACCCCAGGGGGGTCTCCCACCACCCATGGGTGCACGCCCGCTGCCCACCCACCCTAAGGGATCCCAGCACCCATGGGTGCACTCCAGTGCCCACTCCCCCTGTATCCCAGCATCCATGGGTGCACCCTGGGCCCACCCCACCTGGACTCCCCAGCACCCATGGGTGCACCCCCAGTGCCCACCCACCCTAATGGATCCTAGCACCCATGGGTGCACCCTGTGCCCCCACCCTCCTGTAACCCAGAACCCATGGGTGCACCCCAGTGCCCACCCACCCTATGGGGTCTCGCAGCACCCATGGGTGCGCCTCAGTGCCCACCCACCCTATCGGGTCTCCCAGCACCCATGGGTGCACCCTGTGCCCACCCCACCTGGACTCCCCAGCACCCATGGGTGCACCACGTGCCCACCCACCCCAGGGGGTCCCGGCACCCAAAGGGACCCAGTGCCCACCCACCCTATGGGGTCTCCCAGCACCCATGGGTGCACCCTGTGTCCGCCCACCCCATAGGGACCCTCAGCCCCAATGGAACCCAGTGTCTGCCCACCTCCATGAACCCAGCACCCATGGGTGCCCCCCGTGCCCGCCCACCCCAGGGGGTCTCGCAGCACCCATGGGTGCCCCCCGTGCCTGCCCACCCCAGGGGTCTCCCACCACCCATGGGTGCACGCCCGCTGCCCACCCACCCTAAGGGATCCCAGCACCCATGGGTGCACTCCAGTGCCCACTCCCCCTGTAACCCAGCACCCATAGGTGCACCCCGTGCCCACCCCCACCTGGACTCCCCAGCACCCATGGGTGCACCCCGTGCCCACCCACCCTAATGGATCCTAGCACCCATGGGTGCACCCTGTGCCCCCACCCTCCCGTAACCCAGCACCCATGGGTGCGCCCCAGTGCCCACCCACCCTACGGGGTCTCCCAGCACCCATGGGTGCACCCTGTGTCCGCCCACCCCATAGGGACCCTCAGCCCCAATGGAACCCAGTGTCTGCCCAACTCCATAAACCCAGCACCCATGGGTGCCCCCCGTGCCCGCCCACCCCAGGGGGTCTCCCACCACCCATGGGTGTACGCCCGCTGCCCACCCACCCTAAGGGATCCCAGCACCCATGGGTGCACTCCAGTGCCCACTCCCCCTGTAACCCAGCATCCATGGGTGCACCCTGGGCCCACCCCACCTGGACTCCCCAGCACCCATGGGTGCACCCCCAGTGCCCACCCACCCTAATGGATCCTAGCACCCATGGGTGCACCCTGTGCCCCCACCCTCCTGTAACCCAGCACCCATGGGTGCACCCCAGTGCCCACCCACCCTATGGGGTCTCGCAGCACCCATGGGTGCGCCCCAGTGCCCACCCACCCTATCGGGTCTCCCAGCACCCATGGGTGCACCCTGTGCCCACCCCACCTGGACTCCCCAGCACCCATGGGTGCACCCCGTGCCCACCCACCCCAGGGGGTCCCGGCACCCAAAGGGACCCAGTGCCCACCCACCCTATGGGGTCTCCCAGCACCCATGGGTGCACCCTGTGTCCGCCCACCCCATAGGGACCCTCAGCCCCAATGGAACCCAGTGTCTGCCCACCTCCATGAACCCAGCACCCATGGGTGCCCCCCGTGCCCGCCCACCCCAGGGGGTCTCGCAGCACCCATGGGTGCCCCCCGTGCCCGCCCTCCCCAGGGGGTCTCCCACCACCCATGGGTGCATGCCCGCTGCCCACTCCCCCTGTAACCCAGCACCCATAGGTGCACCCCGTGCCCACCCCACCTGGACTCCCCAGCACCCATGGGTGCACCCAGTGCCCACCCACCCTATGGGGTCTCGCAGCACCCATGGGTGCGCCCCAGTGCCCACCCACCCTATGGGGTCTCCCAGCATCCATGGGTGCACCCTGTGCCCACCCCACCTGGACTCCCCAGCACCCATGGGTGCACCCCGTGCCCACCCACCCCAGGGGGTCCCGGCACCCAAAGGGACCCAGTGCCCACCCACCCTATGGGGTCTCCCAGCACCCATGGGTGCACCCTGTGTCCGCCCACCCCATAGGGACCCTCAGCCCCAATGGAACCCAGTGTCTGCCCACCTCCATGAACCCAGCACCCATGGGTGACCCCGTGCCCGCCCACCCCAGGGGTCTCCCACCACCCATGGGTGCACGCCCGCTGCCCACCCACCCTAAGGGATCCCAGCACCCATGGGTGCACTCCAGTGCCCACTCCCCCTGTAACCCAGCACCCATGGTTGCACCCCGTGCCCATCCCACCTGGACTCCCCAGCACCCATGGGTGCACCCAGTGCCCACCCACCCCAGGGGGTCCCGGCACCCAAAGGGACCCAGTGCCCGCCCACCCCAGGGGTCTCCCACCACCCATGGGTGCACACCCGCTGCCCACCCACCCTAAGGGATCCCAGCACCCATGGGTGCACTCCAGTGCCCACTCCCCCTGTAACCCAGCATCCATGGGTGCACCCTGGGCCCACCCCACCTGGACTCCCCAGCACCCATGGGTGCACCCCCAGTGCCCACCCACCCTAATGGATCCTAGCACCCATGGGTGCACCCTGTGCCCCCACCCTCCTGTAACCCAGCACCCATGGGTGCACCCCAGTGCCCACCCACCCTATGGGGTCTCGCAGCACCCATGGGTGCGCCCCAGTGCCCACCCACCCTATCGGGTCTCCCAGCACCCATGGGTGCCCCCCGTGCCCGCCCACCCCAGGGGGTCTCGCAGCACCCATGGGTGCCCCCCGTGCCTGCCCACCCCAGGGGGTCTCGCAGCACCCATGGGTGCCCCCCTGGCCCCGGCGCACCTGGTACTCCTGCACGAGGATGAAGACGTTGTCGGCGCCCACGGCGAGCACCAGGAACGGCAGCACCTCCAACACGATGGGCGACGACGGCACCGCGCACAGCGCCAGCAGCCCCAGCGCCGCCGACACCGCCAACACCGCCACCAGCACCGCCGACACCGCCAACACCGCGCGGCACTCCACCTGCACCGCCACACGCACAGCGCGCCCTGACACGCGCCGACACGCCCTGACACGCGACGACACGCCCTGACACACGCCGACACGCGACGACACGCCCTGACACGCGACAACATGCCCTGACACGCGGCGACACGCCCTGACACGCGCCGACATGCCCTGACACACGCCGACACGCGCCGACACGCGCCAACACGCCCTGACACGCGACGACACGCCCTGACACACGCCGACACGCGGCGACACGCCCTGACACGCACTGACACGCCCTGACACGTGACAACACGCGGCGATACGCGGCAACACGCCCTGACACACAGCAACACGCAGCAACACGTGGCGACACACAGCAACACAAGGCGACACGCAGTGACACGCGGCGACACACAGCGACACACGGCGACACGTGGCAACACACGGCGACGCACGGTGACACACAGCGACACACAGTGACACACGGCGACACACGGCGACACGCGGTGACACACAGCGACACACAGCGACACACGGTGACACACAGCGGCACACAGTGACACACGGCAACACACGGTGACACGCGGTGACACACGGCAACACGCAGCGACACGCGGTGACACACGGCGACACGCAGCGACACACGGTGACACACAGCGACACGCAGCGACACGCGGCGACACACGGCGACACACAGCAACACGCGGCAACACGTGGCGACACACGGTGACACACGGTGACACACAGCGGCACACAGTGACACATGGCAACACACGGTGACACGCGGTGACACACGGCGACACGCAGCGACACACGGTGACACACAGCGACACGCAGCGACACGCGGCGACACACGGCGACACACGGCGACACACGGCGACACACGGTGACACACAGCGACACGCAGCAACACACGGCGACACACAGTGACACACGGTGACACGCGGTGACACGCGGCAACACACAGCGACACACAGCGACACACAGTGACACACAGCGACACACAGCGACACACAGTGACACACAGCGACACACAGCGACACACAGTGACACACAGCGACACTCAGCAACACGCAGCAACATGCGGCAACACACAGCGACACTCGGCGACACACAGCGACACGCGGTGACACACGGTGACACACAGTGACCCACAGAGTGACCCACAGCGTGACCCACAGCGTGACCCACAGTGACCCATAGAGTGACCCACAGCGTGACCCACAGCGACCCATAGAGTGACCCACAGAGTGACCCACAGAGTGACCCACAGTGACCCACAGAGTGACCCACAGCGACCCATAGAGTGACCCACAGAGTGACCCACAGAGTGACCCACAGAGTGACCCACAGCGACCCATAGAGTGACCCACAGAGTGACCCACAGTGACCCACAGAGTGACCCACAGAGTGACCCACAGTGACCCACAGAGTGACCCACAGAGTGACCCACAGCGACCCATAGAGTGACCCACAGAGTGACCCACAGAGTGACCCACAGTGACCCACAGAGTGACCCACAGCGTGACCCACAGTGACCCACGGAGCAACCCACAGAGCGACCCACGGATCTGACCCACAGATTGACCCACAGAGTGACGGATA
The DNA here is from genome assembly GCA_036925125.1 of Oreortyx pictus. Lineage (NCBI taxonomy): Eukaryota > Metazoa > Chordata > Aves > Galliformes > Odontophoridae > Oreortyx > Oreortyx pictus. The sequence goes on along the minus strand of JAUPFR010000430.1, from coordinate 12,939 downwards.
GATCAGACCCATAGAGTGACCCACGGACTGACCCATACATCTCACCCACGGCTCTGCCCCACAGATCTACCCCACATCCCCACCCCACATCCCCGCCCCACATCCCCACCCCACATCCCCACCCCACATCCCCACCCCACATCCCCACCCCACATCCCCACCCCTCATCCCCGCCCCACATCCCCACCCCACATCCCTGCCCCATCAGCCCCAGCCCCACATCCCCTCTCCACAACCCCACCCCACATCCCAGCCCCACATCCCCGCCCCACAGCCCCACCCTGACAGCTCCGCCCCACAACCCCACCCCAAAGCTTCGCCCTACAACCCCACATCCCCGCCCCACAGCCCCACCCCACATCCTCGCCCCACATTCCCGCCCCACAGCCCCACCCCACGTCCCTGCTCCCAGCCCCACCCCACATCCTCGCCCCACAGCCCCACCCCACAGCCTCGCCCTGTGTCCCCACCCCACAGCCCCGCCCCACATCCTCGCCCCACGTCCCCGCCCCGCAGCCCCACCCCACAGCCCCGCCCCATGTCCCCACCCCACATCCCCACCCCACGTCCCCACCCCACAGCCCCGCCCCAACAGCTCCGCCCCACAGCTCCACCCCACAACCCCACCCCAAAGCTTCGCCCTACAACCCCACATCCCCGCCCCACAGCCCCACATCCCTGTCCCACAGCCCCACACCACATCCTCGCCCCACATCCCCGCCCCATGCCCCTGCTCCCAGCCCCACACCACATCCTCGCCCCACAGCCCCACCCCACATCCTTGCCCCACGCCACATCCCACCCCACAGCCTCGCCCCATGTCCCAGCCCCACATCCCCGCCCCACAGCCCCACCCTGACAGCTCCACCCCACAACCCCACCCCAAAGCTTCACCCTACAACCCCACAGCCCCACCCCACATCCTTGCCCCACATCCTCGCTCCACATCCCCGCCCCACAGCCCCACCCTAACAGCTGCGCCCCACAGCCCCGCCCCAAAGCTTCGCCCTACAACCCCACATCCGCACCCCACAGCCCCACCCCACATCCCCGCCCCACAGCCCCGCCCCACATCCTCGCCCCACGTCCCCGCCCCGCAGCCCCACCCCACAGCCCCGCCCTATGTCCCCGCCCCATGTCCCCGCCCCACATCCCCACCCCACGTCCCCACCCCACAGCCCCGCCCCAACAGCTCCGCCCCACAGCTCCACCCCACAACCCCACCCCAAAGCTTCGCCCTACAACCCCACATCCCCGCCCCACAGCCCCACACCACATCCTCGCCCCACATCCCTGCCCCATGCCCCTGCTCCCAGCCCCACACCACATCCTCGCCCCACAGCCCCACCCCACATCCTTGCCCCACCCCACATCCCACCCCACAGCCTCGCCCCATGTCCCAGCCCCACATCCCCGCCCCACAGCCCCACCCTGACAGCTCCACCCCACAACCCCACCCCAAAGCTTCACCCTACAACCCCACATCCCCACCCCACAGCCCCACCCCACATCCTTGCCCCACATCCTCACTCCACATTCCCGCCCCACAGCCCCACCCTAACAGCTGCGCCCCACAGCCCCGCCCCAAAGCTTCGCCCTACAACCCCACATCCGCACCCCACATCCGCACCCCACAGTCCCGCCCCACAGCCCCACCCCACATCCTCGCCCCACATCCTCGCTCCACAGCCCCAGCCCACAGCCCCGCCCTACGTCCCCGCCCCATGTCCCCACCTCACATCCCCACCCCATGTCCCCGCCCCACAGCCCCGCCCCAACAGCTCCGCCCCACAGCCCCACCCCAAAGCTCCACCCCACAACCCCACCCCAAAGCTTCGCCCTACAACCCCACATCCCTGCCCCACAGCCCCACCCCACATACCCACCGCACATCCCACCCCACAGCCCCACCCCACATCCCCGCCCCGCAGCCCCGCCCCACATCCCACCCCACAGCCCCGCCCCATAGCCCCACCCCACATCCTCGCTCCACAGCCCCCATCCCCACCCCACAGCCCCGCCCCATAGCCCCACCCCACATCCTCGCCCCACAGCCCCATCCCCACCCCACATCCCTGCCCTCCATCCCCACCCCACATCCCTGCCCCCCATCCCCACCCCACATCCTCGCCCCACCCCCCATCCCCACCCCACATCCCTGCCCCCCATCCCCACCCCACATCCTCGCCCCACCCCCCATCCCCACCCCACATCCCTGCCCCCCATCCCGCCCCCCATCCCCGCGTACCAGCACGCGCCTCCACGCCGTGTACTCCCCGAGCGCGACGGCGATGTAGAGGAACACCACCAGGTAACTGACGGCGAACACGGGGATGTCCTCCACGACGGTGCGGCTCAGCTCGTCCTCCAGGGAGCGCTGCGTGTGGGGCACGCGGCCGCGCTCAGCGCCCCACGGCAGCCCGCCCCACGGCACCCCACGGCGCCCCACGGCGCCCCACCTCGGCCATGAAGGACACGGACAGGTTGTGGCCGTGTGCGCTCTGGAAGCGCCGCAGCACCGCCAGGAACTGCTCCTCCCACTGCAGAACCCAACGGCGCCGCGCGTCCCCCGCCGGGAAATTGCTCAGAGAGTACGTCACCACCAGCGCCGCCGCCTCCGTGTACTCCGCGTCTGCGCGACACAGCCACAATGAGACACACCGCGACACACCGGACACACCGCGACACGTGGAGACATGTAGAGACACACCACGACACACTGAGACACACCGCGACACACCAAGACACACCGCGACACACCAAGACACATGGAGACATGTAGAGACACACCGCAACACACCGCGACACACCGCGACACACCGAGACACATGGAGACATGTAGAGACACACCGCGACACACTGAGACACACAGAGACATGTAGAGACACACCGTGACACACCGCAACACACCGAGACACACCGAGACACACAGAGACACACTACACCGCGACACACCACGACACACCGCGACACACGGAGACACACCGCAACACACCACGACACACCAAGACATACCAAGACACACAGAGACACACCGCGACACACCAAGACACATGGAGACATGTAGAGACACACCGCGACACACTGAGACACACCGCAACACACAGAGACACACCGCGACACACCAAGACACACAGAGACATGTAGAGACACACCGCGACACACCGCAACACACCGAGACACACCGAGACACACAGAGACACACTACACCGCGACACACCGCGACACACGGAGACACACCGCGACACACCAAGACACATGGAGACATGTAGAGACACACCGCGACACACTGAGACACACCGAGACACACCGCGACACACCAAGACACACAGAGACATGTAAAGACACACCGTGACACACAGAGACACACCGCGACACACCAAGACACACCGCGACACACCAAGACACACGGAGACACACGGAGACACACCGCAACACACGGAGACACACTGAGACACACTGCGACACACCGCGACACACAGAGACACACTACACCGAGACACACCGAGACACACGTAGAGACACATAGAGACACACTGAGACACAGAGACACAGAGACATACTGAGACACACCGAGACACGTAGAGACACACAGAGACACACAGAGACATGTAGAGATACATAGAGACACACAGAGACACACAGAGACACGTAGAGATACATAGAGACACACTGAGACACAGAGACACATAGAGACACACTAAGACACATCGCGACCCACAGAGAGCTCCATAGCGCCCCATAGCGCCCCACAGTGTCCCACAGAGCTACATAACACCCCACAGAAACACATTGTGACCCACTGCGCCCCACAGAGAGCTCCATAGCGCCCCATAGCGCCCCACAGTGCCCCACAGCGCCCCACAGTGTCCCACAGAGCTCCATAACACCCCACAGAAACACATTGTGACCCACTGCGCCCCACAGAGAGCTCCATAGCGCCCCATAGCACCCCACAGTGCTCCATAGCGCCCCACAGTGCCCCATAGCGCCCCACTGCAACCCACAGAGAGCTCCATAGCGCCCCATAGCGCCCCACAGTGCCCCACAGCGCTCCATAGCGCCCCACAGAAACACATTGCAACCCACTGCGACCCACAGAGAGCTCTATAGCAACCCACAGCACTCCACAGTGCCCCATAGCGTCCCACAGAGCTCCACAGTGCCCCACAGTGCCCCACAGAGCTCCACAGTGCCCCACAGCACCCCACAGTGCCCCGTAGCAACCCACTGCGACCCACAGAGAGCTCCATAGCGCCCCATAGCGCCCCACAGTGCCCCATAGCAACCCACTGCGACCCACAGAGAGCTCCATAGCACCCCACAGCGCCCCACAGTGCCCCACAGCAACCCACTGCGACCCACAGAGAGCTCCATAGCACCCCATAGCGCCCCACAGCGCCTCACAGTGCCCCATAGCAACCCACTGCGTCCCACAGAGAGCTCCATAGCGCCCCATAGCGCCCCACAGTGCCCCATAGCAACCCACTGCGACCCACAGAGAGCTCCATAGCACCCCACAGTGCCCCATAGCAACCCACTGCGACCCACAGAGAGCTCCATAGCGCCCCATAGCACCCCACAGCGCCCCACAGTGCCCCATAGCAACCCACTGCGACCCACAGAGAGCTCCATAGCGCCCCATAGCGCCCCACAGTGCCCCATAGCAACCCACTGCGACCCACAGAGAGCTCCATAGCGCCCCATAGCGCCCCACAGCGCCCCACAGTGCCCCATAGCGACCCACTGCGACCCACAGAGAGCTCCATAGCGCCCCATAGCACCCCACAGCACCCCATAGCAACCCACTGCGACCCACAGAGAGCTCCATAGCGCCCCATAGCGCCCCACAGCGCCCCACAGTGCCCCATAGCAACCCACTGCGACCCACAGAGAGCTCCGTGGCACCGCACAGTGCTCCACAGTGCCCCCTGGTGCCCTACAGAGCTCCATAGTGCCCCACAGTGCCCCATAGCACCCCATAGCGCCCCACAGTGCCCCATAGCACCCCATAGCGCCCCACAGTGCCCCATAGCACCCCATAGCGCCCCACAGCGCCCCACAGCGCTGCCCCACTGACCAGGGTAACCCCCGAAGGCGATGTAGGGGAAGACGGGCCCCCCATATGCGGCCATGCAGCTCATCTCCAGCGCTGTGATGTCCATGAACGACAGCGGGGAACTGCGCGGAGCCGAGCGCTGTGTGACCCACGGCCGCGCCCCACAGATCCCCTGCCCCACAGATCCACTGCCCCACAGATCCCACAGATCCACTGCCCCACAGATCCCACAGCCCCACAGATCCACTGCCCCACAGATCCCACAGCCCCACAGATCCACTGCCCCACAGATCCACTGCCCCACAGATCCCACAGCCCCACAGATCCACTGCCCCACAGATCCACTGCCCCACAGATCCCACAGCCCCACAGATCCACTGCCCCACAGATCCACTGCCCCACAGATCCCACAGCCCCACAGATCCACTGCCCCACAGATCCACAGCCCCACAGATCCACTGCCCCACAGATCCCCTGCCCCACAGATCCCACAGCCCCACAGATCCCCTGCCCCACAGATCCACTGCCCCACAGATCCCACAGCCCCACAGATCCACTGCCCCACAGATCCCACAGCCCCACAGATCCCACAGCCCCACAGATCCACTGCCCCACAGATCCCACAGCCCCACAGATCCACTGCCCCACAGATCCCCTGCCCCACAGATCCCACAGCCCCACAGATCCCCTGCCCCACAGATCCACTGCCCCACAGATCCCACAGCCCCACAGATCCACTGCCCCACAGATCCCACAGCCCCACAGATCCACTGCCCCACAGATCCACAGCCCCACAGATCCACTGCCCCACAGATCCCCTGCCCCACAGATCCCACAGCCCCACAGATCCCCTGCCCCACAGATCCACTGCCCCACAGATCCCACAGCCCCACAGATCCACTGCCCCACAGATCCCACAGCCCCACAGATCCACTGCCCCACAGATCCACAGCCCCACAGATCCACTGCCCCACAGATCCCCTGCCCCACAGATCCCACAGCCCCACAGATCCCCTGCCCCACAGATCCACTGCCCCACAGATCCCACAGCCCCACAGATCCACTGCCCCACAGATCCCACAGATCCACAGATCCACTGCCCCACAGATCCCACAGATCCCACTGCCCCACAAATCCCACAGCCCCACAGATCCCACTGCCCCACAGATCCACTGCCCCACAGATCCCACAGATCCCACAGCCCCACAGATCCACTGCCCCACAGATCCACAGCCCCACAGATCCCACAGATCCACAGATCCACAGCCCCACAGATCCCACAGCCCCACAGATCCCACAGATCCCACTGCCCCACAGATCCCACAGCCCCACAGATCCCACGGCCCCACAGATCCCACAGATCCCACAGCCCCACAGATCCACTGCCCCACAGATCCACTGCCCCACAGATCCCACAGATCCACAGATCCACGGCCCCACAGATCCCACGGCCCCACAGCCCCACAGATCCACGGCCCCACAGATCCCACGCCCCCACAGATCCCACAGCCCCACAGACCCCACACCCCACACTCACCACCCCACTCCTCCAGCCCCTCACCCCCATCTCCCACCCCATATTTCCCACCCCGACCCTACAGCTCACTGCCCCACATCTCCCGCCCCACATTCCCTGCCCACTCCAACCCATCTCCCCACATCTCCCACCCCACACCCCACATTCCCCACCCCACCCCTCCAGCCCCTCGCCCCATAGCTCCCGCCCCACATCTCCCGCCCCACACCCCACATTCCCCACCCCACCCCTCCAGCCCCTCGCCCCATAGCTCCCGCCCCACATCTCCCGCCCCACACCCCCCATCTCCCACCCTGTATTCACCACTCCGACCCCATAACCCCTCGCCCCACATCTCTCTGCCCCCCCATAGCACACACGTGGTGCAGCACACGGCGTGACCCCTCCCCCACCCCACGTACGACCCCCACGCACGTGGTGCGGTACACGAGGTGCCCCCTATCCCCCCCCCACGCACGATGTGACCCCACCCCACGCACGTGGTGTGATCCCTCCCTCCCGACGCACGTGGTGCGGTACACGACGCGCTCCCTCCCCCTCCCACGCACGATGTGACTCCACCCCACGCACGTGGTGTGACCCCTCCCTCCCCACGCACGCGGTGCAGTACACGACGTGCCCCCTCCCCCCCCCCTCCCCCCACGCACGCGGTGCAGTACACGACGTGCCCCCTCCCCCCCCCCCCCACGCACGTGGTTCAGTACACGACGTGCCCCCTTCCCCCCCCCCCCGCCCCCCACGCACGACGTGCCCCCCCACGCACTTGGTGCAGTACATGATGTGGTCCCTCCAGTCCACGCTGTTCCCGTCCCCGTCCCACGCGGTGGCGTGGAGCAGCGTGCTGTTGTTCTGGAAGTACTGCGTGGGGCTGTTCACGCAGCAATCCTCGACCGTGGGGTCGCTCGGGTTGAGCGGCGCGTAACACACGTCCTTCAGCGTCACGGCGCGCCCCTCCTCCTCCACCCACGCGTGGACGGCCGCGAGCTCGTCCTGCAGCTCCAGCAGCGCCCGCAGCGCCTCGAGGTTCAGCACCGCGCTGAAGTTCTTGGTGCCCAGAACCGCGGAGTGATACGGGCGCGGCTCCGCCTCCCCACGCGCGGTCACGATCACCTGACACGTGCGCAGGAACGGCCCGAAGTGTTGGTCGTAGAACGCCTTCTCCTGGCGGGCGCGGCTCGTGGGGTCCGACCACAGCTCCACGGGGTCGGTGCTGAGCTGCAGGCGGAGCAACCCCACGGACAGCCCCACGGAGAGCGCCGCCGCCACGCACAGCACCGCCACGGGGCGCGACGCCACGGCGCGGCCCCACAGCGCGAACGCGCGGGACAGAGCGGCGAGACTGCGCGTGGAAAGGCGCGCGGCGCGGGCGCGGCGCGGGGGGGGGGCGTGGGCGGGGGGGGGCTTCGTGGGGTCGGCGAACTCCTGCGTGGGGTCGCGGGTGGCGAGCTGCGCGGGGTCGCGGGTGGGGTCGGCGAACTCCTGCGCGGGGTCGCGGGTGGGGTCGGCGAACTCCTGCGCGGGGTCGCGGGTGGGGAGCTGCGCGGGGTCGCGGGTGGGGTCGGCGAACTCCTGCGTGGGGTCGCGGGTGGGGATCTGCGCGGGGTCGGGGCCGACGGTGCGGGCGGGGGCGGGGTCGGTGCCACTCGCGACGCCGCCGCCGTCTCCCCGCGTGACGCCGCCGCCCCGCGCCCCCCACGCGACGGCGGTGACGAAGAGGAGCGCGAAGAAGGCGAAGAGCAGAACGCACAGCACCAGAGCGCCGTCGGCGGAGCCCAACCGGAACGGGGGGGGCGGGGCGGGCGGCGCCGCGACGGGCGCGCACGAGGCCGCGCAGTCCGGGCACGAGCACGGCGACTGCTGCGCGTCCGGGGACGCGTCGCACGGCCACGCGGTGCCGCGCAGCGCGCGCATGCCGCCGCCGGGCTCGGAGCCGTTGGGCAGCAGGTGGAAGCGCACCCGCAGCGGCGCGAGCCCGTTGCTCGTGTCCCCCTGGAAGTCCAACCAGCGCTGCGCGCTGCACAGCCGCGCCCCGTAGCGCCCGCACATCGTGTCCAGCGCGTACCTGCAACGCCGCGTCGGGTCGCCGCGCCGCGTCGGGTCCACGTGCCCCGCGGGTCGCGCGGCCCCCACCGGATCACGCCGCCCCACGGATCGCGATGCCCCACGGGTCACGCCGCCCCACGGATCACACCGCCCCATGGATCACACTGCCCCATGGATCACACCGCCCCACGGATCCCACGGCCCCACAAGATCCCACAGCCCCACAGATCCCACGGCCCCACGGATCCCATGGCCCCACAAGATCCCACAGCCCCACAGATCCCACAGCCCCATGGATCACACTGCCCCACGGGTCACGCCGCCCCACGGATCGCGCTGCCCCACGGGTACCACGGCCCCACGGATCCCACAGCCCCATGGATCACACTGCCCCACAGATCCCACAGCCCCATGGATCCCACAGCCCCATGGATCACACTGCCCCACAGATCCACAGCCCCACAGATCCCACGGCCCCATGGATCCCACGGCCCCACGGATCACACCGCCCCACAGATCACACTGCCCCACGGATCCACAGCCCCACGGATCCCACGGCCCCACAGATCCCACAGCCCCATGGATCCCACAGCCCCACGGATCCCACAGCCCCACGGATCCCACGGCCCCATGGATCACACTGCCCCATGGGTCACGATGCCCCACGGATCCCGTTGCCCCACACATCCCATGGCCCCATCGATTGCGCTGCCCCACGAATCCCACGGCCCCACGGATCCCACAGCCCCACGGGTCACGATGCCCCACGGATCACACTGCCCCACAGATCCACAGCCCCATGGATCAGACTGCCCCACAGATCCCACGGCCCCACAGTTCCCACACCCCATGGATCCCACAGATCCCTCGGCCCCACAGATCCCACAGCCCCACAGTTCCCACAGGCCCACGGCCCCACAGATCACACTGCCCCACAGATCCCACGGCCCCATGGATCACACTGCCCCACGGATCCCACGGCCCCATGGATCACACTGCCCCACGGATCCCACGGCCCCATGGATCACACTGCCCCATGGATCCCACAGCCCCACAGATCCCACAGCCCCATGGATCACACTGCCCCACAGCCCCACAGATCCCACAGCCCCATGGATCCCACGGCCCCACGGGTCACACCGCCCCATGGATCACACTGCCCCATGGATCCCACGGCCCCACGGGTCACGATGCCCCACGGATCACACTGCCCCACAGTTCCCGCTGCCCCATGGATCCCACAGCCCCACGGATCCCACAGCCCCATGGATCCCACGGCCCCATGGATCCCACTGCCCCATAGATTACACTGCCCCACGGATCACACGGCCCCATGGATCCCACAGCCCCACGGATTCCACGGCCCCATGGATCCCACAGCCCCACGGATCATGCTGCCCCACGGATCCCACGGCCCCATAGATCACACCACCCCACGGATCGCACTGCCCTACGGATCACACTGCCCCACAGCCCCATAGATCGCACCAAACCACGGCCCCATGGATCGCACTGCCCCATAGATCGCACTAACCCACAGCCCCATGGATCGCACTGCCCCATAGATCACACTGCCCCATTGGCCCCATGGATCACACAGCCCCACCACCCCACAACCCCATGGCCCCACCGCCCCACAACCCTACCACCCCACACCCCCCCGTCCCACAACCCCACAGCCCCACAACCGCACCGCCCCACGACCCCCCTGTCCCACAGCCCCACTGCCCCAGAACTGCACTGCCCCACGCCCCGTGCCCCGCGCCCCACAACCGCATTGCCCCACGGCCCCCACTGCGCCACAACCCCACAACCCCCCGCCCCACTGCCCCACAACCCTACAACCCCACAACCCCCCGCCCCACAACCCCACCGCCCCACAACCGCACCACCCCACAGCCCCACCGCCCCACAACCCCACTGCCCCACAACCCCCCGTCCCACAACCCCACCGCCCCACAACCCCACTGCCCCACAACCCCCCGTCCCACTGCCCCACGGCCCCACAACCCCCCATCCAACAACCCCCCGCCCCACAACCCCCCGTCCCACAACCCCACCGCCCCACAACCCCACTGCCCCACAACCCCCCGTCCCACAACCCCACCGCCCCACAACCCCACCGCCCCACAACCCCAATTCCCCACCGCCCCACAACCCCACAGCCCCACAACCCCACGGCCCCACAACCCCACTGCCCCACAACCCCACGGCCCCACAACCCCCCATCCAACAACCCCCCGTCCCACAACCCCACGGCTCCACAACCCCACTGCCCCAGAACCCCCCGTCCCACAACCCCACCGCCCCACAACTGCACCGCCCCACAGCCCCACCGCCCCACAACCCGCCGTCCCACAACCCCACCGCCCCACAACCCCATGGCCCCACAACGCCCCGTCCCACAACCCCCCATCCAACAACCCCCCGTCCCACAACCGCACCGCCCCACAGCCCCACTGCCCCAGAACCCCCCGTCCCACAACCCCACCGCCCCACAACCCCACGGCCCCACAACGCCCCGTCCCACAACCCCCCATCCAACAACCCCCTGTCCCACAAGCGCACCGCCCCACAACCCCACAACCCAACAACCCCCTGTCCCACAACCGCACCGCCCCACAGCCCCACCGCCCCACAGCCCCACTGCCCCAGAACCCCCCGTCCCACAACCCCACCGCCCCAGAACCCCACTGCCCCACAACCCCACGGCCCCACAATGCCCCGTCCCACAACCCCCCATCCAACAACCCCCCGTCCCACAACCCCACCGCCCCACAACCCCACCGCCCCACAACCCCCTGTCCCACTGCCCCACGGCCCCATGGCCCCACAGCCCCCCATCCAACAACCCCCCACCCCACAAACCCACCGCCCCACAACCCCACGGCCCCACAACCCCCCATCCAACAACCCCCCGCCCCACAAACCCACCGCCCCACAACCCCACGGCCCCACAACCCCACCGCCCCACAACTGCACCGCCCCACAGCCCCGCCGCCCCACAACCCCCCGTCCCACAACCCCACCGCCCCACAACCCCACAACCCCACCGCCCCACAACCCCACGGCCCCACAACGCCCCGTCCCACAACCCCCCATCCAACAACCCCCCGTCCCACAACCCCACTGCCCCACAACCCCCCGTCCCACTGCCCCACGGCCCCATGGCCCCACAGCCCCCCATCCAACAACCCCCCACCCCACAAACCCACCGCCCCACAACCCCACTGCCCCACAACCCCCCGTCCCACAACCCCACGGCCCCACAACCCCACCGCCCCACAACTGCACCGCCCCACAGCCCCGCCGCCCCACAACCCCCCGTCCCACAACCCCACCGCCCCACAACCCCACGGCCCCACAACGCCCCGTCCCACAACCCCCCATCCAACAACCCCCCGTCCCACAACCGCACCGCCCCACAGCCCCACTGCCCCAGAACTCCCCGTCCCACAACCCCACGGCCCCACAACCCCCCATCCAACAACCCCCCGTCCCACAACCGCACCGCCCCACAACCCCCCATCCAACAACCCCCCGCCCCACAAACCCACCGCCCCACAACCCCACGGCCCCACAACCCCACCGCCCCACAACTGCACCGCCCCACAGCCCCGCCGCCCCACAACCCCCCGTCCCACAACCCCACCGCCCCACAACCCCACGGCCCCACAACGCCCCGTCCCACAACCCCCCATCCAACAACCCCCCGTCCCACAACCGCACCGCCCCACAGCCCCACTGCCCCAGAACTCCCCGTCCCACAACCCCACCGCCCCACAACCCCCCATCCAACAACCCCCCGTCCCACAACCGCACCGCCCCACAACCCCCCATCCAACAACCCCCCGCCCCACAAACCCACCGCCCCACAACCCCACGGCCCCACAACCCCACCGCCCCACAACTGCACCGCCCCACAGCCCCGCCGCCCCACAACCCCCCGTCCCACAACCCCACCGCCCCACAACCCCACGGCCCCACAACGCCCCGTCCCACAACCCCCCATCCAACAACCCCCCGTCCCACAACCGCACCGCCCCACAGCCCCACTGCCCCAGAACTCCCCGTCCCACAACCCCACCGCCCCACAACCCCCCATCCAACAACCCCCCGCCCCACAGCCGCACCGCCCCACAACCCGCCGTCCCCCCGCCCCGCAGCGCACGCCCCGCCGCCGCGCCGTACCCTCCTGTTGCCGGCAGCCGCACTCCGGCGCAGGACTGGAAGGCGGCCTCGGCGTACTCGCTGCCGTAGAAGCTGTGATACTCGAGCACGGCGCGCTCGCCGAGCTCCC
>JAUPFR010000429.1:0-22024 GCA_036925125.1 Oreortyx pictus | reverse complement strand
ACTCCACTCCTCTCCACTCACACACACCACTCCACTCCACTCTACTCTCCACTCCACTCCACTCCTCTCCACTCAACACCACACCTCTCCACTCCTCTCCACTCCACTCCACTTTACTCCTCTCCACTCAACACCACTCCACTGCACTCTACTCCACTCCACTCCACTGCACTCCACTCAACACCACACCTCTCCCACTCCACTCCACTCCACTCCACACCACTCCACTCCACTCCACTCCAGTCCACTCCACTCCACTCCACTCCACTCCACTCCCACTCCACTCCACTCCACTCCACTCCACTCCCACTCCACTCTACTCACCACTCCACTCCTCTCCACTCAACACCACTCCACTCTCTCCACCCACACAACAACACTCCACTCCACCTTACTCCACTCCACACCACTCCTCTCCCACTCCACTCCACTCCACTCCACTCCACTCCACTCCACTCCACTCCACTCCACTCCCTCTCCACTCAACAGCACTCCACTCCACTCAACTCCACTCCACTCCACACCTCTCCACTCCACTCCACTCCTCCCACTCCACTCCACTCCTCTCCACTCAACACCACACCTCTCCACTCCACTCCACTCCACCCACTCCACTCCACTCCACTCCACTCCACTCCACTCCACTCCACTCCACTCCACTCCACTCCACTCCACTCCACTCCACTCCTCTCCACTCCACTCAACACCACACCTCTCCACTCCACTCCACTCCACTCCTCTCCACTCCACTCAACACCACACCTCTCCACTCCCCTCCACTCCACTCCACGCCTCTCCACTAAACACCACTCCACTCTCTCCACTCCACTCCACTCCACTCCTCCCCACTCAACACCCACTCCACTCCACTCCACTCCACTCCACTGTACTCCACTCCACTCCACTCCTCTCCACTCCACTCCACTCCACTCCACTCCCACCCACTCCACTCCACTCCACTCCACTCCACTCCTCCCACTCCACTCCACTTTACTCCTCTCCACACAACACCACTCCACTCCACTCTACTCCACTCCACTCCACTCCTCTCCACTCAACACCACACCTCTCCAGTCCACTCCACTCCACTCCACTCCACTCCACTCCACTCCACTCCACTCCACTCCACTCCACTCCACTCCACTCCACTCCACTCCACTCCACTCTACTCCACTCCACTCCACTCCTCTCCACTCCACTCCACTCCACTCCACTCCACTCTACACCACTCCTCTCCACTCAACACCACTCCACCTCTCCACTCCACTCCACTCCACTCCTCTCCACTCAACACCACTCCACTCCTCTCCCCCACTCCACTCCACTCCACTCCACTCCACTGCACCACACCACTCCACTCCACTCCACTCCACTCCTCTCCACTCCACTCCACTTACTCCTCTCCACTCAACACCACTCAACTCCACTCACTCCACTCCACTCCACTCCTCTCCACTCAACACCACACCTCTCCACTCACTCCACTCCACTCCACTCCACTCCACTCCACTCCACTCCACTCCACTCCCACTCCACTCCACTCCACTCCACTCCTCTCCACTCAACACCACACCTCTCCACTCCACTCCACTCCACTCCACTCCACTCACTCACACCACTCCACTCTTCTCCACTCCTCTCCACTCCACTCCTCCACTCAACACCACTCCACTCCACTCTACTCCACTCACTCCAACAACACCACTCCACACTTCTCCACTCCACTCCACTCCACTCCACTCAACACCACTCCACTCCTCTCCACTCCACTCCACACCACTCCACTCCACTCCACTCCACTCACTCCACTCCACTCCACTCCACTCCACTCCACTCCACTGCACTCCACTCCACTCCACTCCTCTCCACTCCACTCCACTTACACCTCTCCACTCAACACCACTCAACTCCACTCTACTCCACTCAACACCACACCTCTCCACTCCACTCCACTCCACTCCACTCCACTCAACACCACTCCACTCTTCTCCACTCCTCTCCACTCCACTCCTCTCCACACACACCACTCCACTCCACTCTACTCCACTCCTCTCCACTCAACACCACTCCACTCTTCTCCACTCCACTCCACTCCTCTCCACTCAACACCACTCCACTCCTCTCCACTCCACACCACTCCACTCCACTCCACTCCACTCCACTGCACTCCACTCCACTCCACTCCACTCCTCTCCACTCCACTCCACTTACTCCTCTCCACTCAACACCACTCAACTCCACTCTACTCCACTCCACTCCACTCCTCTCCACTCAACACCACACCTCTCCACTCACTCCCACTCCACTCCACTCCACTCCACTCCACTCCACTCAACACCACTCCACTCTTCTCCACTCCACTCCACTCCACTCCTCTCCACTCAACACCACTCCACTCCACTCTACTCCACTCCTCTCCACTCAACACCACTCCACTCTTCTCCACTCCACTCCACTCCACTCCTCTCCACTCAACACCACTCCACTCCACTGTACTCCACTCCACTCCACTCCTCTCCACTCCACTCCACTCCACTCCACTCCTCTCCACTCAACACCACTCCACTCTTCTCCACTCCACTCCACTCCACTCCTCTCCACTCAACACCACTCCACTCCTCTCCACTCCACTCCACTCCACTCCACTCCACTCCACTCCACTGCACTCCACTCCACTCCACTCCACTCCTCTCCACTCCACTCCACTTTACTCCTCTCCACTCAACACCACTCAACTCCACTCTACTCCACTCCACTCCACTCCTCTCCACTCAACACCACACCTCTCCACTCAACTCCACTCCACTCCACTCCACTCCACTCCTCTCCACTCAACACCACTCCACTCCACTCTACTCCACTCCTCTCAACTCAACACCACTCCACTCTTCTCCACTCCACTCCACTCCACTCCTCTCCACTCAACACCACTCCACTCCACTGTACTCCACTCCACTCCACTGTACTCCACTCCACTCCACTCCACGCCACTCCACTCCACTCCACTCCACTCCACTCCACTCCTCTCCACTCCACTCCACTCCACTCCACTCCACTCCACTCCTCTCCACTCCACTCCACTTTACTCCTCTCCACTCAACTCCACTCCACTCCACTCTACTCCACTCCACTCCACTCCTCTCCACTCAACACCACACCTCTCCACTCCACTCCACTCCACTCCACTCCACTCCACTCCTCTCCACTCCACTCCACTCCAATCCACTCCCCTCCACTCCACTCCACTCCACTCTACTCCACTCCACTCCACTCCACTCTACTCCACTCCACTCCTCTCCACTCAACACCACTCCACTCTTCTCCACTCCACTCCTCTCCACTCCACTCCTCTCCACTCCACTCCACTCCAGTCCACTCCCCTCCACTCCACTCCACTCCACTCTACTCCACTCCACTCGTCTCAACTCAACACCACTCCACTCTTCTCCACTCCACTCAACACCACTCCACTCCACTGTACTCCACTCCACTCCACTCCTCTCCACTCCACTCCACTCCACTCCACTCTACTCCACTGCACTCCACTCCACTCCTCTCCACTCCACTCAACACCACACCACTCCACTCCACTCCACTCCACTCCACTCCACTCCAATCCTCTCCACTCCACTCCACTCCTCTCCACTCAACACCACACCTCTCCACTCCACTCCACTCCACTCCACTCCACTCCTCTCCACTCCACTCCACTCCACTCCACTCCACTCCACTCCACTCCACTCCACTCCACTCACTCCTCTCCACTCCACTCCACTCAACTCCTCTCCACTCAACACCACTCCACTCTTCTCCACTCCACTCCACTCCACTCCACTCCACTCCACTCCTCTCCACTCAACACCACTCCACTCCACTCTACTCCACTCCACTCAGCTCCTCTCCACTCCACTCCACTCCACTCCACTCCACTCCACTCCACTCCACTCCACTCCACTCCACTCCACTCCTCTCCACACCACTCCACTTTACTCCTCTCTACTCAACACCACTCCACTCCACTCCTCTCCACTCCACTCCACTCCTCTCCACTCCACTCCACTCAACTCCTCTCCACTCAACACCACTCCACTCTTCTCCACTCCACTCCACTCCACTCCACTCCACTCCTCTCCACTCAACACCACTCCACTCCACTCTACTCCACTCCACTCAGCTCCTCTCCACTCCACTCCACTCCACTCCACTCCACTCTACTCCACTCCACTCGTCTCAACTCAACACCACTCCACTCTTCTCCACTCCACTCAACACCACTCCACTCCACTGTACTCCACTCCACTCCACTCCTCTCCACTCCACTCCACTCCACTCCACTCCACTCTACTCCACTGCACTCCACTCCACTCCTCTCCACTCCACTCAACACCACACCACTCCACTCCACTCCACTCCACTCCACTCCACTCCACTCCACTCCTCTCCACTCCACTCCACTCCTCTCCACTCAACACCACACCTCTCCACTCCACTCCACTCCACTCCACTCCTCTCCACTCCACTCAACACCACACCACTCCACTCCACTCCACTCCACTCCACTCCTCTCCACTCCACTCCACTCAACTCCTCTCCACTCAACACCACTCCACTCTTCTCCACTCCACTCCACTCCACTCCACTCCACTCCTCTCCACTCAACACCACTCCACTCCACTCTACTCCACTCCACTCAGCTCCTCTCCACTCCACTCCACTCCACTCCACTCCACTCCACTCCACTCCACTCCACTCCTCTCCACACCACTCCACTTTACTCCTCTCTACTCAACACCACTCCACTCCACTCCTCTCCACTCCACTCCACTCCTCTCCACTCCACTCCACTCAACTCCTCTCCACTCAACACCACTCCACTCTTCTCCACTCCACTCCACTCCACTCCACTCCACTCCACTCCACTCCTCTCCACTCAACACCACTCCACTCCACTCTACTCCACTCCACTCAGCTCCTCTCCACTCCACTCCACTCCACTCCACTCCACTCCACTCCACTCCACTCCACTCCACTCCAATCCTCTCCACACCACTCCACTTTACTCCTCTCTACTCAACACCACTCCACTCCACTCCTCTCCACTCCACTCCACTCCTCTCCACTCAACACCACACCTCTCCTCTCCACTCCACTCCTCTCCACTCCACTCCACTCCACTCCTCTCCACACCACTCCACTTTACTCCTCTCCACTCAACACCACTCCACTCCACTCCTCTCCACTCCACTCCACTCAACACCACACCTCTCCACTCCACTCCACTCCACTCCACTCCACTCCACTCCACTCCACTCCACTCCTCTCCACTCCACTCCACTCCACTCCACTCCACTCTACTCCACTCCACTCCACTCCACTCCACTCCACTCCACTCTACTCCACTCCACTCCACTCCACTCCACTCCACTCCACTCCTCTCCACTCCACTCCACTCCACTCGACTCCACTCCACTCTACTCCACTCAACTCAACACCACTCCACTCTTCTCCACTCCACTCCACTCCTCTCCACTCAACACCACTCCACTCCACTGTACTCCACTCCACTCCACTCCTCTCCACTCCACTCCACTCCACTCCACTCCACTCCACTCCACTCCACTCCACTCCACTCCACTCCACTCCACTCCTCTCCACTCCACTCCACTCCACTCCACTCCACTCCACTCCACTCCACTTTACTCCTCTCCACTCAACACCACTCCACTCCACTCTACTCCACTCCACTCCACTCCTCTCCACTCAACACCACACCTCTCCACTCCACTCCACTCCTCTCCACTCAACACCACTCCACTCTTCACCACTCCACTCCACTCCACTCCACTCCACTCCACTCCTCTCCACTCAACACCACTCCACTCCACTCTACTCCACTCCTCTCCACTCAACACCACTCCACTCTTCTCCACTCCTCTCCACTCCACTCCTCTCCACTCAACACCACTCCACTCCACTCTACTCCACTCCTCTCCACTCAACACCACTCCACTCTTCTCCACTCCACTCCTCTCCTCTCCACTCAACACCACTCCACTCCACTTGTCAACGGTTTACCGGGCTGGATCGGCCCGGTTCCGTGACGATTGGTGTGGGGGACCCACAGACCCACGCCCCAGGAAAGGGGAAGGGGGAAAGGGAAAAGGAAAAAAGGAAGATGGGCCTAGAAACAAAACAGCGGCAACGATCTGAGGAGGAAAGCTAATTTACTAAATAAGATATCAGAAAGCAAAATAACACAATATAATACAATATAATTGGAATTGAAGCTAATAAATCAAATAAAATGAGCAAGAGAGAGTGTCCGATAAACCGAAGGCCTTACGCTAACGCTGAAGGCGATACGGTAGCGAGCACCCACTGCTGAGTCGATCCCGAAGGAAAGAAAAAAAGCGTCCCGTGACTGCAGAGGGTTTTTATCTTTTCCCTCTGAGCGGAAAATACGTAAAAATGCAAAGCATCGCAAAGTCTTCTGGGGAATATAGTTCTTCTCTTCTGAGACAGGTATACCCGGAAAATATCAATGATCTGTGGAGTTGGAGTATTAACTCTTTAACTCTTAATGCACTACGTGTTGTTATGATGTGGAATACCAATACCAAAAAATCATAAAACCATGACATTCCACCCCTTATTCCACATCATTACATCATGCTTGATACATATAGAAGAACAATGATTAACATGCATTATACACACACACACAACATATATATATATAGATGTATATACATGGAATTACTGACTGCACTCCCCCAACATCAAATTCCCCTGTGGTACACACTGAACATCCCCATTCTTCTGCATCACCCACCAAGTGGACCCAGGTCCCTGAGCAAAAACAGTTCCACGGAGAGGTTTGCCCTTTCCAGAAGCTGGAAGGACCCAAACCGCTTTCCCCAACATCTTCTTTACATGCACTACAGGGACTTTATCTCCCTCTACAGTAGGTAGAGAGCTGGATTGGGCAGGACCATCGCGATTGATGGATCCTCGGGTGTTGACCAACCAGGTGGCTTCTGCCAAATGCTTCTCCCAATGCTTAAATGTTCCGCCACCCATTGCTTTCAACATGGTTTTTAACAACCCATTGTATCTTTCAATCTTACCAGAAGCTGGTGCGTGATAGGGGATATGATAAATCCATTCAATGCCATGATCTCTGGCCCAATTATTTACAAGAGAATTTTTGAAATGAGTCCCATTATCTGACTCAATTCTTTCTGGAGTGCCATGTCGCCATAGGACTTGTTTCTCGAGACCTAGAATGGTGTTTCGGGCGGTAGCATGGGGTACTGCATATGTTTCAAGCCACCCAGTGGTTGCTTCTACCATGGTAAGCACGTAACGCTTGCCATTGCGAGATCGTGGCAAGGTGATATAATCAACCTGCCACGCCTCCCCATATTTATATTTTTGCCATCGCCCTTCCCCCCAAAGAGGTTTCATCCTCTTGGCTTGTTTAATTGTGGCGCATGTATCACAGTCATGGATAACCTGTGCAATAGCGTCCATAGTTAAGTCCACCCCTCGGTCTCTAGCCCATTTATATGTTGCGTCTCTTCCCTGATGGCCCGAGGTTTCATGGGCCCATCGAGCTAAAAATAATTCACTCTTATGTTGCCAGTCCAAGTCTACTTGAGCCATCTTAACTTTGGCAGCTCGATCTACCTGATGGTTATTCTGTTGTTCTTCAGTTGCCCGGCTTTTAGGAACATGAGCATCTACATGGCGCACCTTCACAACTATATTCTTTACTCGGTCAGCAATATCTTTCCACAGTTCAGCAGCCCAAATAGGTTTACCCCTCCGTTGCCAGCCATTTTGTTCCCATTGCTGTAACCACCCCCATAAAGCATTTGCCACCATCCATGAGTCAGTGTAAAGATAAAGCATTGGCCACCTCTCTCGTTCAGCAATATCTAAGGCCAGTTGAACAGCCTTTACCTCTGCAAATTGGCTTGATTCTCCTTTTCCTTCAATGGCCTCTGCAACTCGTCGTGTGGGGCTCCACACAGCAGATTTCCATCTGCGGTGCTTTCCCACAATGCGACATGATCCATCTGTGAACAGGGCATATCTCTTTTCATCTTCTGGTAGTTCATTATATGGTGGGGCCTCTTTAGCACGTGATACCTCCTCTGCTGGTATTGTTCCAAACTTTTTACCTTCAGGCCAGTCCATGATCACCTCCAGGATTCCTGGATGACTGAGGTTCCCCATCCGAGCTCGCTGTGTAATCAGCGCAATCCACTTACTCCAAGTGGCATCAGTAGCATGATGGGTAGAGGGAACCTTTCCTTTGAACATCCAGTTCAGCACTGGCAGTCGAGGTGCCAGAAGGAGCTGCGCTTCAGTACCAATTACTTCGGAAGCAGCTCGAACCCCCTCGTACGCGGCTAAGATCTCCTTCTCAGTTGGAGTGTAGCACTCCTCAGACCCCCTATATGCTCGACTCCAGAAACCAAGGGGTCGGCCTCGGGTCTCTCCAGAAGCTCTTTGCCACAAACTCCAAGTGGGACCTTCCTTTCCAGCAGCAGTGTAGAGGATGTTCTTTACATCCTGTCCTGTCCGCACTGGCCCCAGGGCCACGGCACGGGCTATCTCCTGCTTGATTTGCTCAAAAGCCTGCTGCTGCTCAGGGCCCCATACAAAATCATTCTTCTTCCGCGTCACCCGAAAGAGAGGGCTCACAATGAGACTATAGTTTGGAACGTGCATTCTCCAAAAGCCCACTACACCCAGAAAAGCTTGGGTCTCTGTCTTACTGGTGGGTGGAGACATGGCAGTGATTTTGTCAATCACATCTGTAGGGATGTGACGACGTCCATCTTGCCACTTTATACCTAGGAACTGAATTTCCTGTGCAGGCCCTTTCACTTTGCTTCGCTTAATAGCAAAGCCAGCTCGCAGGAGGATCTGGATTATTCTCTCTCCTTTCTCGAAAACTTCCCCTGCTGTATTGCCCCACACAATGATGTCATCAATGTATTGTAAGTGCTCAGGAGCACCACCCTGTTCCAATGCAGTTTGGATCAGCCCATGACAAATGGTTGGGCTGTGCTTCCACCCCTGGGGCAAACGGTTCCAGGTGTACTGAACGCCCCTCCAGGTGAAGGCAAACTGTGGCCTGCATTCTGTGGCCAGAGGAATTGAAAAGAAGGCATTAGCAATGTCAATAGTGGCATACCACTTGGCTGCTTTTGACTCCAGTTCGTACTGGAGTTGAAGCATGTCTGGCACAGCAGCACTCAGTGGGGGTGTGACTTCATTCAGGCCACGGTAATCTACCGTCAGCCTCCATTCTCCACTGGCTTTACGCACTGGCCATATGGGGCTGTTAAAAGGAGAGTGAGTTTTACTAATCACTCCCTGGCTCTCTAGCTGACGGATCAAGTTATGAATGGGGAGCAAGGAATCCCTGTTAGTGCGGTACTGTCGTCTGTGCACCGTTTTTGTAGCAATCGGTACCTGTTGCTCTTCCACTTGTAGCAACCCCACAACAGACGGATCTTCTGACAGGCCAGGCAAAGCAGACAGCTGCTTAATGTCATCTGCATCCACAGCAGCTATTCCAAAAGCCCATCGATACCCTTTGGGATCCTTAAAATATCCCCTTTTGAGATAATCAATACCAAGTATACATGGAGCCCCTGGGCCAGTCACAATAGGATATTTTTGCCAGTCTTTACCAGTGAGGCTTATTTCAGCTTCCAACTTGGTCAGCTCTTGGGAACCCCCAGTCACCCCAGAAATATAGATTAATTCTGTCCCTTGGTGACTCGAAGGCATTAGAGTGCATTGTGCACCAGTGTCCACCAATGCCTTATATTTTTGTGGTTCTGATGTGCCAGGCCATCGAATCCACACAGTCCAATGCACTCTACTATCCCTCTCCCCCACCTGGCTGGGGGGCAGAGGCTATTGTGGCTGGTAGGTACCTCGCCCAGTTCTGAAGAAGTACTGTTCAGACAGGAGGACGTCTTGCTCAGACTGGAGGGTGTCTCTTTCAGGTTGGAGGGCGCCTTGTTCAGACTGGAGACCATCTTGTTGAGACTGAGTGTTATTGAGTTCAGACTGGAGGGCATCTCGCTCAGTTTGGAGGGCATCTCTTTCAGGCTGGAGGGCGTCTTTCTCGAACTGAAAAGCAACTTGCTTGGTCTGGATGGTGTCTTGGTCAGACTGGAGGCTGTCTAAATTGTTCAGGAGAGTCTGATTGTCAGCTAAAAGACTCTCTTTCTGGATCTGGACACTATCCCTTTCGGCTCGGAGACTCTCTCGCTCTATTTCAGAAACACTGTGCCTCTCTGGGATAGTACTGAATAAGGTCTGATTGGCATAAGCCAGACTCCAAATAATTTGGGCCTCCTCAGATCTGTCTGAGCCGCAGCATCCCTGTCTCAAATATCTGCTCAAGTTCTCAGGATCTTGCAGATGCTCAGGGAAAAGGTCCCAGTACGTTTTGAGCATTAAAAGGGAAAAAACAATGAAATGCAGCCCCTTTAAGAGCAGTTTAAAAAGCGAGAGCATTTTTTTTTCTTTTTACTAAAACAAGCTGGCAGCACCCAAAAAAGTTTACAAATATCCCAGAACAAATGGCAGTACGCCCAGACTTCAAGGTCGTGTTATGCCGTACAGTACCAGCAGTACAGATAAGCTTGCTAGCAAGAGACAGATTCCCTCTAAGAGTATGTCTCTGCCCGGCTAGCTCAGTCGGTAGAGCATGAGACTCTTAATCTCAGGGTCGTGGGTTCGTGCCCCACGTTGGGCGCCAAAAATGTCAACGGTTTACCGGGCTGGATCGGCCCGGTTCCGTGACGATTGGTGTGGGGGACCCACAGACCCACGCCCCAGGAAAGGGGAAGGGGGAAAGGGAAAAGGAAAAAAGGAAGATGGGCCTAGAAACAAAACAGCGGCAACGATCTGAGGAGGAAAGCTAATTTACTAAATAAGATATCAGAAAGCAAAATAACACAATATAATACAATATAATTGGAATTGAAGCTAATAAATCAAATAAAATGAGCAAGAGAGAGTGTCCGATAAACCGAAGGCCTTACGCTAACGCTGAAGGCGATACGGTAGCGAGCACCCACTGCTGAGTCGATCCCGAAGGAAAGAAAAAAAGCGTCCCGTGACTGCAGAGGGTTTTTATCTTTTCCCTCTGAGCGGAAAATACGTAAAAATGCAAAGCATCGCAAAGTCTTCTGGGGAATATAGTTCTTCTCTTCTGAGACAGGTATACCCGGAAAATATCAATGATCTGTGGAGTTGGAGTATTAACTCTTTAACTCTTAATGCACTACGTGTTGTTATGATGTGGAATACCAATACCAAAAAATCATAAAACCATGACACCACTCCACTCCACTCCTCTCCACTCAACACCACTCCACTCTACTCTACTCCACTCCTCTCCACTCAACACCACTCCACTCTTCTCCACTCCACTCCACTCCACTCCACTCCTCTCCACTCAACACCACTCCACTCCACTCCTCTCCACTCAACACCACTCCACTCCACTGTACTCCACTCCACTCCACTCCTCTCCACTCCACTCCACTCCACTCCACTCCACTCCACTCCACTCCACTCCTCTCCACTCAACACCACTCCACACCACACCACCCCCTCCACACAACACCACCCACCTCACCAATCCACTCCCACCCTCACCACACAACACCACTCCACACCACTCCACCCACCCTCACCACACAACACCACTCCACCTACTCACTCCACTCCCTCCACACAACACCACTCCACCTCACCACTCCACACCACACCACCCTCACCACTCACACACCACACCCACTCCACTCCACTCCACACCCACACCACCCACCCACCAACACCACTCCATTCCACTCTACTACACTCCTCTCCACTCAACACCACTCCACTCTTCTCCACTCCACTCCTCTCCTCTCCACTCAACACCACTCAACTCCACTCCACTCCACTCCACTCCTCTCCACTCAACACCACTCCACTCTACTCTACTCCACTCCTCTCCACTCAACACCACTCCACTCTTCTCCACTCCACTCCACTCCACTCTACTCTACTCCACTCCTCTCCACTCAACACCACTCAACTCTTCTCCACTCCACTCCTCTCCACTCAACACCACTCCACTCCACTCCTCTCCACTCAACACCACTCCACTCCTCTGTACTCCACTCCACTCCACTCCTCTCCACTCCACTCCACTCCACTCCACTCCTCTCCACTCCACTCCACTTTACTCCTCTCCACTCAACACCACTCCACTCCACTCTACTCCACTCCTCTCCACTCAACACCACTCCACTCTTCTCCACTCCACTCCACTCCACTCCTCTCCACTCAACACCACTCCACTCCACTCCACTCCTCTCCACTCAACACCACTCCACTCCACTCTACTCCACTCCTCTCCACTCAACACCACTCCACTCTTCTCCACTCCACTCCACTCCACTCCACTCCTCTCCACTCAACACCACTCCACTCCACTGTACTCCACTCCACTCCACTCCTCTCCACTCCACTCCACTCCACTCCACTCCACTCCTCTCCACTCCACTCCACTTTACTCCTCTCCACTCAACACCACTCCACTCCACTCTACTCCACTCCACTCCACTCCTCTCCACTCAACACCACACCACACCTCTCCACTCCACTCCACTCCACTCCACTCCACTCCACTCCACTCCACTCCACTCCACTCCACTCCACTCAACACCACTCCACTCTTCTCCACTCCACTCCACTCCACTCCTCTCCACTCAACACCACTCAACTCCACTCTACTCCACTCCTCTCCACTCAACACCACTCCACTCTTCTCCACTCCACTCCACTCCACTCCTCTCCACTCAACACCACTCCACTCCACTGTACTCCACTCCACTCCACTCCTCTCCACTCCACTCCTCTCCACTCCACTCCACTCAACTCCACTCCACTCCACTCCACTGCACTCCACTCCACTCCACTCCACTCCTCTCCACTCCACTCCACTTTACTCCTCTCCACTCAACACCACTCCACTCCACTCTACTCCACTCCACTCCACTCCTCTCCACTCAACACCACACCTCTCCACTCCTCTCCACTCCACTCCACTTTCCTCTCCACTCCACTCCACTTTACTCCTCTCCACTCAACACCACTCCACTGCACTCTACTCCACTCCACTCCACTCCACTCCACTCAACACCACACCTCTCCACTCCACTCCACTCCACTCCACTCCTCTCCACTCCACTCCACTTTACTCCTCTCCACTCAACACCACTCCACTCCACTCTACTCCACTCCACTCCACTCCACTCCTCTCCACTCAACACCACACCTCTCCAGTCCAGTCCACTCCACTCCACTCCACTCCACTCCACTCCACTCCACTCCACTCCACTCCACTCCTCTCCACTCCACTCCACTCCACTCCACTCCACTCCACTCCACTCTACTCCACTCCTCTCCACTCAACACCACTCCACTCTTCTCCACTCCACTCCACTCCACTCCTCTCCACTCAACACCACTCCACTCCTCTCCACTCCACTCCACTCCACTCCACTCCACTCCACTCCACTGCACTCCACTCCACTCCACTCCACTCCACTCCACTCCACTCCTCTCCACTCCACTCCACTTTACTCCTCTCCACTCAACACCACTCAACTCCACTCTACTCCACTCCACTCCACTCCTCTCCACTCAACACCACACCTCTCCACTCAACTCCACTCCACTCCACTCCACTCCACTCCACTCCACTCCACTCCACTCCACTCCACTCCACTCCACTCCACTCCTCTCCACTCAACACCACACCTCTCCACTCCACTCCACTCCACTCCACTCCACTCCACTCAACACCACTCCACTCTTCTCCACTCCTATCCACTCCACTCCTCTCCACTCAACACCACTCCACTCCACTCTACTCCACTCCTCTCCACTCAACACCACTCCACTCTTCTCCACTCCACTCCACTCCACTCCTCTCCACTCAACACCACTCCACACCTCTCCACTCCACTCCACTCCACTCCACTCCAGTCCACTCCACTGCACTCCACTCCACTCCACTCCACTCCTCTCCACTCCACTCCACTTTACTCCTCTCCACTCAACACCACTCAACTCCACTCTACTCCACTCCACTCCACTCCTCTCCACTCAACACCACACCTCTCCACTCAACTCCACTCCACTCCACTCCACTCCACTCCACTCCACTCCACTCCACTCCACTCAACACCACTCCACTCTTCTCCACTCCACTCCACTCCACTCCTCTCCACTCAACACCACTCCACTCCACTCTACTCCACTCCTCTCCACTCAACACCACTCCACTCTTCTCCACTCCACTCCACTCCACTCCTCTCCACTCAACACCACTCCACTCCACTGTACTCCACTCCACTCCACTCCTCTCCACTCCACTCCACTCCACTCCACTCCTCTCCACTCAACACCACTCCACTCTTCTCCACTCCACTCCACTCCACTCCTCTCCACTCAACACCACTCCACTCCTCTCCACTCCACTCCACTCCACTCCACTCCACTCCACTCCACTCCACTCCACTGCACTCCACTCCACTCCACTCCACTCCTCTCCACTCCACTCCACTTTACTCCTCTCCACTCAACACCACTCAACTCCACTCTACTCCACTCCACTCCACTCCTCTCCACTCAACACCACACCTCTCCACTCAACTCCACTCCACTCCACTCCACTCCACTCCACTCCACTCCTCTCCACTCAACACCACTCCACTCCACTCTACTCCACTCCTCTCCACTCAACACCACTCCACTCTTCTCCACTCCACTCCACTCCACTCCTCTCCACTCAACACCACTCCACTCCACTGTACTCCACTCCACTCCACTGTACTCCACTCCACTCCACTCCACGCCACTCCACTCCACTCCACTCCACTCCACTCCACTCCACTCCTCTCCACTCCACTCCACTCCACTCCACTCCACTCCACTCCTCTCCACTCCACTCCACTTTACTCCTCTCCACTCAACTCCACTCCACTCCACTCTACTCCACTCCACTCCACTCCTCTCCACTCAACACCACACCTCTCCACTCCACTCCACTCCACTCCACTCCACTCCACTCCACTCCTCTCCACTCCACTCCACTCCAATCCACTCCCCTCCACTCCACTCCACTCCACTCTACTCCACTCCACTCCACTCCACTCTACTCCACTCCACTCCTCTCCACTCAACACCACTCCACTCTTCTCCACTCCACTCCTCTCCACTCCACTCCTCTCCACTCCACTCCACTCCAGTCCACTCCCCTCCACTCCACTCCACTCCACTCTACTCCACTCCACTCGTCTCAACTCAACACCACTCCACTCTTCTCCACTCCACTCAACACCACTCCACTCCACTGTACTCCACTCCACTCCTCTCCACTCCACTCCACTCCACTCCACTCTACTCCACTGCACTCCACTCCACTCCTCTCCACTCCACTCAACACCACACCACTCCACTCCACTCCACTCCACTCCACTCCACTCCAATCCTCTCCACTCCACTCCACTCCTCTCCACTCAACACCACACCTCTCCACTCCACTCCACTCCACTCCACTCCTCTCCACTCCACTCAACACCACACCACTCCACTCCACTCCACTCCACTCCACTCCACTCCACTCCTCTCCACTCCACTCCACTCAACTCCTCTCCACTCAACACCACTCCACTCTTCTCCACTCCACTCCACTCCACTCCACTCCACTCCTCTCCACTCAACACCACTCCACTCCACTCTACTCCACTCCACTCAGCTCCTCTCCACTCCACTCCACTCCACTCCACTCCACTCCACTCCACTCCACTCCACTCCACTCCACTCCACTCCTCTCCACACCACTCCACTTTACTCCTCTCTACTCAACACCACTCCACTCCACTCCTCTCCACTCCACTCCACTCCTCTCCACTCCACTCCACTCAACTCCTCTCCACTCAACACCACTCCACTCTTCTCCACTCCACTCCACTCCACTCCACTCCTCTCCACTCAACACCACTCCACTCCACTCTACTCCACTCCACTCAGCTCCTCTCCACTCCACTCCACTCCACTCCACTCCACTCTACTCCACTCCACTCGTCTCAACTCAACACCACTCCACTCTTCTCCACTCCACTCAACACCACTCCACTCCACTGTACTCCACTCCACTCCACTCCACTCCTCTCCACTCCACTCCACTCCACTCCACTCTACTCCACTGCACTCCACTCCACTCCTCTCCACTCCACTCAACACCACACCACTCCACTCCACTCCACTCCACTCCACTCCACTCCACTCCACTCCTCTCCACTCCACTCCACTCCTCTCCACTCAACACCACACCTCTCCACTCCACTCCACTCCACTCCACTCCTCTCCACTCCACTCAACACCACACCACTCCACTCCACTCCACTCCACTCCACTCCACTCCTCTCCACTCCACTCCACTCAACTCCTCTCCACTCAACACCACTCCACTCTTCTCCACTCCACTCCACTCCACTCCACTCCACTCCACTCCTCTCCACTCAACACCACTCCACTCCACTCTACTCCACTCCACTCAGCTCCTCTCCACTCCACTCCACTCCACTCCACTCCACTCCACTCCACTCCACTCCACTCCACTCCACTCCACTCCTCTCCACACCACTCCACTTTACTCCTCTCTACTCAACACCACTCCACTCCACTCCTCTCCACTCCACTCCACTCCTCTCCACTCCACTCCACTCAACTCCTCTCCACTCAACACCACTCCACTCTTCTCCACTCCACTCCACTCCACTCCACTCCACTCCACTCCACTCCACTCCACTCCACTCCACTCCACTCCACTCCACTCCTCTCCACTCAACACCACTCCACTCCACTCTACTCCACTCCACTCAGCTCCTCTCCACTCCACTCCACTCCACTCCACTCCACTCCACTCCACTCCACTCCACTCCAATCCTCTCCACACCACTCCACTTTACTCCTCTCTACTCAACACCACTCCACTCCACTCCTCTCCACTCCACTCCACTCCACTCCTCTCCACTCAACACCACACCTCTCCTCTCCACTCCACTCCTCTCCACTCCACTCCACTCCACTCCTCTCCACACCACTCCACTTTACTCCTCTCCACTCAACACCACTCCACTCCACTCCTCTCCACTCCACTCCACTCAACACCACACCTCTCCACTCCACTCCACTCCACTCCACTCCACTCCACTCCACTCCACTCCACTCCACTCCACTCCACTCCACTCCTCTCCACTCCACTCCACTCCACTCCACTCCACTCTACTCCACTCCACTCCACTCCACTCCACTCCACTCCACTCTACTCCACTCCACTCCACTCCACTCCACTCCACTCCTCTCCACTCCACTCCACTCCACTCGACTCCACTCCACTCTACTCCACTCAACTCAACACCACTCCACTCTTCTCCACTCCACTCCACTCCAATTCTCTCCACTCAACACCACTCCACTCCACTCTACTCCACTCCTCTCCACTCAACACCACTCCACTCTTCTCCACTCCACTCCACTCCTCTCCACTCAACACCACTCCACTCCACTGTACTCCACTCCACTCCACTCCTCTCCACTCCACTCCACTCCACTCCACTCCACTCCACTCCACTCCACTCCACTCCACTCCACTCCACTCCACTCCACTCCACTCCACTCCACTCCTCTCCACTCCACTCCACTCCACTCCACTCCACTCCACTCCACTTTACTCCTCTCCACTCAACACCACTCCACTCCACTCTACTCCACTCCACTCCACTCCTCTCCACTCAACACCACACCTCTCCACTCCACTCCACTCCTCTCCACTCAACACCACTCCACTCTTCACCACTCCACTCCACTCCACTCCACTCCACTCCACTCCTCTCCACTCAACACCACTCCACTCCACTCTACTCCACTCCTCTCCACTCAACACCACTCCACTCTTCTCCACTCCTCTCCACTCCACTCCTCTCCACTCAACACCACTCCACTCCACTCTACTCCACTCCTCTCCACTCAACACCACTCCACTCTTCTCCACTCCACTCCTCTCCTCTCCACTCAACACCACTCCACTCCACTCCACTCCACTCCACTCCTCTCCACTCAACACCACTCCACTCTACTCTACTCCACTCCTCTCCACTCAACACCACTCCACTCTTCTCCACTCCACTCCACTCCACTCCACTCCACTCCTCTCCACTCAACACCACTCCACTCCACTCCTCTCCACTCAACACCACTCCACTCCACTGTACTCCACTCCACTCCACTCCTCTCCACTCCACTCCACTCCACTCCACTCCACTCCACTCCACTCCACTCCTCTCCACTCAACACCACTCCACTCCACTCTACTCCACTCCTCTCCACTCAACACCACTCCACTCTTCTCCAATCCACTCCTCTCCTCTCCACTCAACACCACTCCACTCCACTCCACTCCACTCCACTCCTCTCCACTCAACACCACTCCACTCTACTCTACTCCACTCCTCTCCACTCAACACCACTCCACTCTTCTCCACTCCACTCCACTCCACTCCTCTCCACTCAACACTACTCCACTCCACTCCACTCCACTCCTCTCCACTCCACTCCTCTCCACTCAACACCACTCCACTCCACTCTACTCCACTCCTCTCCACTCAACACCACTCCACTCTTCTCCACTCCACTCCTCTCCTCTCCACTCAACACCACTCAACTCCACTCCACTCCACTCCACTCCTCTCCACTCAACACCACTCCACTCTACTCTACTCCACTCCTCTCCACTCAACACCACTCCACTCTTCTCCACTCCACTCCACTCCACTCTACTCTACTCCACTCCTCTCCACTCAACACCACTCAACTCTTCTCCACTCCACTCCTCTCCACTCAACACCACTCCACTCCACTCCTCTCCACTCAACACCACTCCACTCCTCTGTACTCCACTCCACTCCACTCCTCTCCACTCCACTCCACTCCACTCCACTCCTCTCCACTCCACTCCACTTACTCCTCTCCACTCAACACCACTCCACTCCACTCTACTCCACTCCTCTCCACTCAACACCACTCCACTCTTCTCCACTCCACTCCACTCCACTCCTCTCCACTCAACACCACTCCACTCCACTCCACTCCTCTCCACTCAACACCACTCCACTCCACTCTACTCCACTCCTCTCCACTCAACACCACTCCACTCTTCTCCACTCCACTCCACTCCACTCCACTCCTCTCCACTCAACACCACTCCACTCCACTGTACTCCACTCCACTCCACTCTCTCTCCACTCCACTCCACTCCACTCCACTCCACTCCTCTCCACTCCACTCCACTTTACTCCTCTCCACTCAACACCACTCCACTCCACTCTACTCCACTCCACTCCACTCCTCTCCACTCAACACCACACCACACCTCTCCACTCCACTCCACTCCACTCCACTCCACTCCACTCCACTCACTCCACTCCACTCAACACCACTCCACTCTTCTCCTCCCACTCCACTCCACTCCACTCCTCTCCACTCAACACCACTCCACTCCACTCTACTCCACTCCTCTCCACTCAACACCACTCCACTCTTCTCCACTCCACTCCACTCCACTCCTCTCCACTCAACACCACTCCACTCCACTGTACTCCACTCCACTCCACTCCTCTCCACTCCACTCCTCTCCACTCCACTCCTCTCCACTCCACTCCACTCCACTCCACTCCACTCCACTCCACTCCACTCCACTCCTCTCCACTCAACACCACTCCACTCCACTCTACTCCACTCCTCTCCACTCAACACCACTCCACTCTTCTCCAATCCACTCCTCTCCTCTCCACTCAACACCACTCCACTCCACTCCACTCCACTCCACTCCTCTCCACTCAACACCACTCCACTCTACTCTACTCCACTCCTCTCCACTCAACACCACTCCACTCTTCTCCACTCCACTCCACTCCACTCCACTCCTCTCCACTCAACACTACTCCACTCCACTCCACTCCACTCCTCTCCACTCCACTCCTCTCCACTCAACACCACTCCACTCCACTCTACTCCACTCCTCTCCACTCAACACCACTCCACTCTTCTCCACTCCACTCCTCTCCTCTCCACTCAACACCACTCAACTCCACTCCACTCCACTCCACTCCTCTCCACTCAACACCACTCCACTCTACTCTACTCCACTCCTCTCCACTCAACACCACTCCACTCTTCTCCACTCCACTCCACTCCACTCTACTCTACTCCACTCCTCTCCACTCAACACCACTCAACTCTTCTCCACTCCACTCCTCTCCACTCAACACCACTCCACTCCACTCCTCTCCACTCAACACCACTCCACTCCTCTGTACTCCACTCCACTCCACTCCTCTCCACTCCACTCCACTCCACTCCACTCCTCTCCACTCCACTCCACTTTACTCCTCTCCACTCAACACCACTCCACTCCACTCTACTCCACTCCTCTCCACTCAACACCACTCCACTCTTCTCCACTCCACTCCACTCCACTCCTCTCCACTCAACACCACTCCACTCCACTCCACTCCTCTCCACTCAACACCACTCCACTCCACTCTACTCCACTCCTCTCCACTCAACACCACTCCACTCTTCTCCACTCCACTCCACTCCACTCCACTCCTCTCCACTCAACACCACTCCACTCCACTGTACTCCACTCCACTCCACTCCTCTCCACTCCACTCCACTCCACTCCACTCCACTCCTCTCCACTCCACTCCACTTTACTCCTCTCCACTCAACACCACTCCACTCCACTCTACTCCACTCCACTCCACTCCTCTCCACTCAACACCACACCACACCTCTCCACTCCACTCCACTCCACTCCACTCCACTCCACTCCACTCCACTCCACTCCACTCCACTCCACTCAACACCACTCCACTCTTCTCCACTCCACTCCACTCCACTCCTCTCCACTCAACACCACTCCACTCCACTCTACTCCACTCCTCTCCACTCAACACCACTCCACTCTTCTCCACTCCACTCCACTCCACTCCTCTCCACTCAACACCACTCCACTCCACTGTACTCCACTCCACTCCACTCCTCTCCACTCCACTCCTCTCCACTCCACTCCACTCAACTCCACTCCACTCCACTCCACTGCACTCCACTCCACTCCACTCCACTCCTCTCCACTCCACTCCACTTTACTCCTCTCCACTCAACACCACTCCACTCCACTCTACTCCACTCCACTCCACTCCTCTCCACTCAACACCACACCTCTCCACTCCTCTCCACTCCACTCCACTTTACTCCTCTCCACTCAACACCACTCCACTGCACTCTACTCCACTCCACTCCACTCCACTCCACTCAACACCACACCTCTCCACTCCACTCCACTCCACTCCACTCCACTCCACTCCACTCCACTCCACTCCACTCCTCTCCACTCCACTCCACTCCACTCCACTCCACTCCACTCCACTCCACTCCACTCCACTCCACTCTACTCCACTCCACTCCTCTCCACTCAACACCACTCCACTCTTCTCCACTCCACACAACAACACTCCACTCCACTGTACTCCACTCCACTCCACTCCTCTCCACTCCACTCCACTCCACTCCACTCACTCCACTCCACTCCTCTCCACTCAACAGCACTCCACTCCACTCTACTCCACTCCACTCCACTCCTCTCCACTCCACTCCACTCCTCTCCACTCCACTCCACTCCTCTCCACTCAACACCACACCTCTCCACTCCACTCCACTCCACTCCACTCCACTCCACTCCACTCCACTCCTCTCCACTCCACTCAACACCACACCTCTCCACTCCACTCCACTCCACTCCACTCCTCTCCACTCCACTCAACACCACACCTCTCCACTCCCCTCCACTCCACTCCACGCC
>JAUPFR010000428.1:0-22029 GCA_036925125.1 Oreortyx pictus | reverse complement strand
AGGGAAAGGGGAAACGAAATGAGAGAAGGGAAGAGGGAAAAGGGAAAGGGAAAAGGAAAGGAGAAGAGGAAAAGGAAAAGGAAAAGGAAGAAGGAAAAGGACAAAGGAAGAGGGAAAGGAAAAAGGGAAAGGAAGACGAAAAGGGAAAAGGGAAAGGGAAAACGAAATGAGAGAAGGGAAGAGGGAAAAGGGAAAGGGAAAAGGAAAGGAGAAAGGAAAGAGGAAAATGAAAAGGAAGAAGGAAAAGGACAAAGGAAGAGGGAAAGGAAAAAGGGAAAGGAAGACAAAAAGGGAAAAGGGAAAGGGGAAACGAAATGAGAGAAGGGAAGAGGGAAAAGGGAAAGGGAAAAGGAAAGGAGAAAGGGAAGAGGAAAAGGAAAAGGAAGAAGGAAAAGGACAAAGGAAGAGGGAAAGGAAAAAGGAAAAGGGAAGACGAAAAGGGAAAAAGGAAAGGGAAAATGAAATGAGATAAGGGAAGAGGGAAAAGGGAAAGGGAAAAGGAAAGGAGAAAGGGAAGAGGAAAAGGAAAAGGAAGAAGGAAAAGGACAAAGGAAGAGGGAAAGGAAAAAGGAAAAGGGAAGACGAAAAGGGGAAAAGGGAAAGGGAAAACAAAATGAGAGAAGGGAAGAGGGAAAAGGGAAAGGGAAAAGGAAAGGAGAAAGGAAAGAGGAAAAGGAAAAGGAAAAGGAAGAACGAAAGGACAAAGGAAGAGGGAAAGGACAAAGGAAGAGGGAAAGGAAAAGGGAAGAGGAAAAGGAAAAGAGGACAAGGAAAAAGGAAAGAGGAAAAGGAAAGAGGAAAAGGAAATAGGGAAAGGGAAAGGAAAAGGAAACAGGAAAAGGAAAATGGAGAAGGAAAACGAAAAGGGAAGAGGGAAAGGGAAAAGGAGAAGGGAAGAGGGAAAGGGAAAAGTAAAGGAGAAAGGAAAGAGGAAAAGGAAAAGGAAAGAGGAAAAGGAAAAAAGAAATGGAAAGAGGAGAAGGAAAGAGGAGAAGGAAAGAGGAGAAGGAAAGAGGAAAAGGAAAGAGGAAATGGAAAGAAGAAATGGAAACAGGAAAAGGAAAGAGGTAAAGGAAAGAGGAAATGGAAAGAGGAAAAGGAAAGAGGAAATGGAAAGAGGAAAAGGAAAGAGGAAATGGAAAGAAGAAATGGAAAGAGGTAAAGGAAAGAGGAAATGGAAAGAGGAGAAGGAAAGAGGAAATGGAAAGAGGAGAAGGAAAGAGGAAATGGAAAGAAGAAATGGAAAGAGGAGAAGGAAAGAGGAAATGGAAAGAAGAAATGGAAAGAGGAAAAGGAAAGAGGTAAAGGAAAGAGGAAATGGAAAGAGGAGAAGGAAAGAGGAAAAGGAAAGAGGAGAAGGAAAGAGGAAAAGGAGAGAGGAGAAGGAAAGAGGAAATGGAAAGAAGAAATGGAAAGAGGAAAAGGAAAGAGAAAATGGAAGCAGGAATTGGAAAGAGGAAATGGAAGCAGGAAATGGAAGCAGGAAACAGAAATAGGAAACGACCTCCAGTTTTTTGATCTCGCCGACGTCGCTGCCCCACACGGTGAACTTCTCCACCGACCCCTCGGCGAACTCGTCCTTCCCTTGCGGAAGTTCCAACCACATCCGCTCGGTGCGCGCCCCGCGAGGTCCCACCACGATGAGGAACACGCGGTTGTCGGTGCCCGCGTCCGCCCCCGTGCCCGTCCGCACCGTCACGTCGTACGGGATCACTGCGGGATAAGGGGATTTGGGGGGATTTTGGGGGGGGGATTTTTTGGGATTTTTTTAGGATTTTTGCGGGGATTTTTGGGGATTTTTTGGGAATTTGTGGGGGATTTTTTAGGATTTTTTGGGGGAATTTGGGGGATTTGGGGGGATTTTTTTTAGGATTTTTTTTAGATTTTTTTAGGATTTTTGGGAAATTTTGGGGGGAATTTTTAGGGTTTTTTTGGATTTTTTTAGGATTTTTTGGGGAATTTTGGCGGAGTTTTCAGGATTTTTTTGGTTTTTTAAGGATGTTTTTAGGATTTTTTGGGGAATTTTTGGGGGGAATTTTTGGGGGATTTTTTAGGATTTTTTGGGGAATTTTGGGGATTTTTTTGGATTTTTTTAGGATTTTTTTTGGGAATTTTTGGGGGATATTTTGGGGATTTTGGGGGATTTTTGGGGATTTTTTGGGATTTTTTAAGGATTTTTTTGGAACTTTTGGGAGGATTTTGGAAGATTTTTGGGATTTTTTGGGATTTTTGGGGGGATTTTTTTTGGGATTTTTTGGGATTGTTTTGGGATTTTTTTGGATTTTCTTTAGGATTTTTGGGGGGAATTTTGGGGGGATTTTTTGGAGATTTTGGGGGAATTTTGGGGGGATTTTTTGGAGATTTTGGGGGGAATTTGGGGGGATTTTTTGGATTTTTTATGGATTTTTTGGGAATTTTTTTAGAATTTTTTAGGATATTTCTAGGATTTTTGTCGAATTTTTTTTAGGATTTTTTCGAATTTTTGGGGGATATTTTTTGGAATTTTTAGGGTTTTTTTTTACGGGATTTTTTTAGGATTTTTTTTTTAATTTTTAGGATTTTGGGGGGATTTTTTTCGGGGATTTTTTTTGATTTTTTGGGGATTTTGGGGGAATTTTTTCAGGATTTTTTTAAAATTTTTTGGGATATTTGGGGGATATTTTGGGTTTTTTGGGGGATTTTTTTGGGATTTTTGGGGCATTTTTGGGAGATTTTTGGGGGGGTTGGGGGGAATTTTTGGGGGATTTTGGGGGGATTTTTTAGGATTTTTGGGGGAATTTTTTCAGGATTTTGGGGGTATTTTTTTTAGGATTTTTTTAGGATCTTTTAAGGATATTTTTAGGATTTTTTTAGGATTTCTTTAGAATTTTTTTAGGAGTTTTTAGGATATTTTTAGGATTTTTTAAGGGTATTCTTAGGATTTTTTAGGATTTTTTTAGGATATTTCTGGGATTTTTTTAGGATATTTCTAGGATTTTTTTTAGATTTTTTTTTAGGATTTTTTAGAATTTTGGGGGGATATTTTTTGGAACTTTTAGGGTTTTTTTACGGGATTTTTTTAGGATTTTTTTTTTAATTTTTAGGATTTTGGGGGGATTTTTTGGGGATTCTTTGGGGGATTTTTGGGGGATTTTTTTAGGATTTTTTAGGACTTTTTCGGGATTTTTTTAGGACTTTTTCGGGATATTTTTAGGTTTTATTTGGGGATATTTGGGGAATTTTTTCGGATTTTTGGGGGATTTTTTTAGGATTTCTTTAGAAGTTTTTTAGAATATTTTTAGGATTTTTAGGATTTTTTTAGAATATTTTTAGGATTTTTTAGGATTTTTTTAGGATTTCTTTAGAATTTTTTTAGGATATTTTTAGGATTTTTTTAGGATATTTTTAGGATTTTTAAAGGGTATTTTTAGGATTTTTTAGAATTTTTTAAGGATATTTCTGGGAATTTTTAGGATATTTCTAGGATTCTTTTTAGAATTTTTTTTTAGGATTTTTTAGACTTTTTGGGGGATATTTTTTTGGAATTTTTAGGGGTTTTTTTACGGGATTTTTTTAGATTTTTTTTTTTAATTTTTAGGGTTTTGGGGGGATTTTTGGGGATTTTTTTCGTATTTTTGGGGAATTTTTTGGAGATTTTTTAGGGATTTTTTTCTTTTAGTATTTGGGGATTTTTTAGGAATTTTTTCAGGATTTTTTTTATTTTTGGGGATATTTGGGGGATTTTGGGGGTTTTGGGGGGATTTTGGGGGGGATTTTTTTTTTGATTTTTTGGGGATTTTGGGGGGATTTTTTTAGGATTTTTTCAGGATTTTTTTTTTAGTTTTTGGGATTTTTTTCGGATTTTTTGGGGGGATTCTTGTTTCTTATTTTCGGATTCGATCCCACTCACGCAGTCCTTCCTCCGCCGCCCTGACCAAGCGCGACTTCCTCTCCTCCGCATTCCCGCTGTCCACGCTCGACCAACTCACGGAGTCCTCGCTCGCGCTCCTCCTCTCCCCTTCATAACCCTAACGAGAAAACCCCTTCTAGAATTTTCTAACCCCGCCGATCCCGCCCCTGCGACGACTCGTTAACTACCTCATTCGTTAATCACCGGAGCTCGTTACCTGCTCGTACAGCGTGCGCTCGATCTTCCCATCCTCCTTCTTCGCGGACAACCACCTCTCGCACAGGAAGACGAACTCTTCGTTGGCGCTCTCGTCCGTCACCTCCACTCTGTCCAGGAACCAATCAGGACGCGGCATGGTGTTGTCGTGCCGGATGCGGAGCTTGTAGAGCACGCCCAGATCCACGGCCTCCAATGAGAACGCGTCCTCCTGCACGCGGTTCCGGATGACACCGTTAGCGCTACAATCCATCCTTCAATTCACGATTTCAATTAAAACCAATTATTCCTAACCTTTCTTATTTTCTCCCATTTCCTTTTCCACTCGTTTCCTTCCTCTTTTTTCCGCTCCCTTATTTAACATCCAACTCATTTCTTCATTTCTTATGATTTTGATATTTTCGTATCTCATTATTTCGGCGTTTATTTGTTCCGTTTCCTTTTTCGGCGATTATTTCGTGGATTACTTAATGAGATTTTTTTAAATTTATTTAAATTTATTTAAATAATCACCTATTTATTTCTAATTTATTTTCTTTCGAGATAAAAGAAATAAAAATAAAATAAAAAAATATTATTATTATTACTATTATTAATATTACTATTATTATTATTACTATTATTATTATTATTACTATTATTATTATTATTAATATCATTATTATTATTACTATTTAATTCATCTCGCATCTCACCTGCCCCCTCTCGAACTTGTTGAAGTGATTTTGCGACCGCCTCAGTTTCCTCTCCCCGCTGTCCCCCAAATCCCCATAGAGGGTGACGAAGACGTTGGCGTCCGTCCCGGCTCCGGGAACGTCCCCGGTGAACACGCTCACTTTGTACGTGTGCACTGCCAAAGGAAATTATCCCATCAAAAGGGATTAACCCATAAATCTGGGATTATCCCATCAATCTGGGATTATTCCATCAATAAACCCCAGGGATTATCCCATAAATCAGAGATTATCCCATAAATCTGGGATTATTCCATAAATCTAGGATTATCCCATCAATAAAACCCAGGGATTATCCCATAAATCTGGGATTATTCCATAAATCTAGGATTATCCCATCAATAAAACCCAGGGATTATCCCATAATCCAGGGATTATCCCATAAATCTGGGATTATTCCATCAATCAGGGATTATTCCCTCAATCTGGGATTATACCATCAATTAACCCCAGGGATTATCCCATAAACCAGGGATTATCCCATAAATATGGGATTATTCCATCTATAAACCCCAGGGATTATCCCATAATCCATGGATTACCCATAAATCTGGGATTATTCCATAAATCTAGGATTATCTCATCAATAAAACCCAGGGATTATCCCATAAATCTGGGATTATCCCATAAATCTGGCATTATTCCATCAATAAACCCCAGAGATTATCCCATCAATCTGGGATTATCCCATCTATCTGGGATTATCCCATTTATAAACCCCAAGGATTATCCCATCAATCTGGGATTATCCCCTCAATCTGGGAATCCGCGGTCCGCAATTTAATTTAAATCCCTAATTTAATCCCATGGATTATCCCGTATTTTAATCCCAGGGATTATCCCATAATCCAGGGATTATTCCATCAATTAAAACCCGAGATTATCCCCTCAATCAGGGATTATCCCGTATTTTAATCCCAGGGATTATCCCATGATCCAGGTACTATTCCATCAATCAGGGATTATTCCATCAATTAAAACCCGAGATTATCCCCTCAATCTGGGATTATCCCGTATTTTAATCCCAGGGATTATCCCATAATCCAGGTACTATTCCATCAATCAGGGGTTATTCCATCAATTAAAACCCGAGATTATCCCCTCAATCAGGGATTATCCCGTATTCTAATCCCAGGGATTATCCCATAATCCAGGTACTACTCCATCAATCAGGGATTATTCCATCAATTAAAACCCGAGATTATCCCCTCAATCAGGGATTATCCCGTATTTTAATCCCAGGGATTATCCCATCATTTAATCCCACGGATTATCCCATCAATCTGGGATTATCCCGCCAATTAAAACCCGGGATTATTCCCCCCTACCCCCTCCTCACCCTCCAGCGGATCCTCCACCTCCTCCTCCACCCTCTCGAGCGT
Source organism: Oreortyx pictus (assembly GCA_036925125.1). Taxonomy (NCBI): domain Eukaryota; kingdom Metazoa; phylum Chordata; class Aves; order Galliformes; family Odontophoridae; genus Oreortyx; species Oreortyx pictus. Next base: position 15,808 of record JAUPFR010000428.1, on the reverse strand, counting down.
CCCGTCCTCCGTCAACCTCTCCACCACCACTTCCGCTGGCGCCAACTCCCTCACGACCTCTCCGTCCTCTTCCGACTTCGCCAACCACCTCTCGCACGGGAACGTCACCGTCTCAGAGCCCTGAAAGGACACACAGCGCTCAATTTCCCCCCCCGGGAAATTTATTTTCCGCAGTTTTGGCTCTTTTCCCCCCCAAAAAACCCGTTAAATTCGCCCCGAAGGCGCCATTTCCTCGCGCACTTCCGCGTTATGGCAGGAAGTGACTTCTTTTCTGTTTCCTCCGCTAAAAAACGTCTCAATTTCACTCCAGATCTAAAAAATCAGAGCTCTAAAAAATAAAAATGAGTTTGTAGAGGAAGAATTTGAGATCTGAAGGGAAAAAATTCGCCTTAAATGGACGCGATGGCGCCATTTCCTCGCGCACTTCCGCGTTATGGCAGGAAGTGACTTCTTTTCTGTTTCCTCCGCTAAAAAACATCTCAATTTCACTCCAGATCTAAAAAATCAGAGCTCTGAAAAATAAAAATGAGTTTGTAGAGGAAGAATTTGAGATCTGAAGGGAAAAAATTCGCCTTAAATGGCCGCGATGGCGCCATTTCCTCGCGCACTTCCGCGTTATGGCAGGAAGTGACTTCTTTTCTGTTTCCTCCGCTAAAAACCATCTCAATTTCACTCCAGATCTAAAAAATCAGAGCTCTAAAAAATAAAAATGAGTTTGGAGAGGAAGAATTTGAGATCTGAAGGGAAAAAATTCGCCTTAAATGGCCGCGATGGCGCCATTTCCTCGCGCACTTCCGCGTCGCAACAGGAAGTGACTTCCTTTCCATTTCCTCTGCTAAAAACCATCACAATTTCACTCCAGATCTAAAAAATCAGAGCTCTAATCAATAATAACGAACTCAGAGTGGAAGAATTTGAGATTTGAAGGGAAAAAATTCGCCTTAAATATCCGCGGAGGCGCTATTTCCTCGCGCACTTCCGCGTTGCGGCAGGAAGTGACCTCCTTTCCGTTTCCTCCGCTAAAAACGGTCTCAATTTCACTCCAGATGTAAAAAATCAGAGCTCTAATCAATAATAACGAACTCAGAGTCGGAGAATTTGAGATTTGAAGGAAAAAATTTGCCTTAAATATCCGCGGAGGCGCTATTTCCTCGCGCACTTCCGCGTCGCAACAGGAAGTGAGTTCCCTCCCCTTCCGTTTTGGGGTTCCCCACCTTCCCGTCGGGGAGCAGTCTCCGAACGGTCACGTGATCCAGGTGCCACCCCGAATTCAGGCCCCGGCCGTCGTGGCCGATGCGGATCTTCTCGATGACGTCGCCGATGTCCTCGAGCTCCATTATTATCATATGACGTTATGGAAAAGATTATATGAATTAATCGTTAATAAATTAATTATTGACTGTTAATCATACTGTATCAATATATTAGTATATTAACGTTACGCATATCATATGTTATATATATTAGTTTATTAATGCATTAATTCTGTATATATTAATTATATATACGTATGAATTATTAATAATTAATTAATCATTAATATATTGTATATATTAACTATATAATAGTATATATTATATTATATACTATATTAATTATATGTTAATTTTATATATATTAAGGAAATTACAATAATAAGAATTATTATAATATTTATGTATAATAATTATAATATATTACTATTTTATATATATTAATAATAATATGTAATATATAATAACAATATATAATACATATTATATATTATATAATAATATACTGTATATATAATAATATATAATATATATTATTATTATAATTATAAGTATTATATTTATTACTCAATAGCATAATTTAAGTATTAAATTATATTCATAATTAAATTACGTCAATTATTATTGCGATAATTAGAAAAGAGGTACGTTGGAATAAGTTAAATTTATTTATTTATTTTTAATTAAGTCAAATTAAATTAAGTCATAATTAAATAAGTCATTAAATCGCAATTAGAATTATGTGCGTATCCGTATATTATAATAAATAATATAATACAATACAATATAATGATATGATATGATATATGATATGATATGATATGATATGATATAATACGGTATAATATAATATAATATAATGTAATGTAATATAATATAACATAACATAATATAATATAATATAATATAATATAATATAATATAATATAATATAATATAATATAATATAATATAATATAATATAATATAATATAATATAATAAAAATTGATAAAATATGGTATGATATGATATGATATTGCATATTAATTATTATTAAACATATAATATAAAAATATATTATATCTGTGTTTTATTATTAATGTTTATTATTAAATATATTTAATATGTTAAATACATTCATATTAAAATAGTTATATTAAATATATGCGTAAATATTGATATAAATAGATATATTTTTCATAATAATTATAAGCAAATGAATTTCAATTTCTTCAAATTGATTAATCGAATTCCTCCAGAATTAATTAATCGTCTGACTCTGGAATTAATTTATCGACCTACTCCGGAATCAATTAACGAGCCTACTCTGTAATTAATTAATGGTCCTACCTCCAGAACAAAGTAATCAGCTTCCTCCGGAGTTAATTAACGTGCCTACTCTGTAATTAATTAATGAGCTGACCTCCGGAATGATAAAATGATCATCCTACCTCTGGAATAAACTGATTAATTGACTTCCTCCAGAATTAATTAATGGCCCTACCTCCGGAACAAAGCAATCAACTTCCTCCGGAGTTAATTAACATGCCTACTCTGTAATTAATTAATGAGCTGACCTCCGGAATGATAAAATGATCGTCCTACCTCCAGGATGATTAATTGACTTCCTCCGGAATTAATTAATGAACCTACCTCCAGAATACGAAATTCCTGGGCCTACCCCTGTAATTAATTAACACTCGTACCTCCAGGATGAACTGATTGAGTTCCTCTGGAATTAATTAATGGTCCTACCTCCGGAACAAAGTTATCAGCTTCCTCCGGAGTTAATTAACGTGCCTACTCTGTAATTAATTAATGGTCCTACCTCCGGAACAAAGTAATCAGCTTCCTCCGGAGTTAATTAACGTGCCTACTCTGTAATTAATTAATGGTCCTACCTCCGGAACAAAGTAATCAGCTTCCTCCGGAGTTAATTAACGTGCCTACTCTGTAATTAATTAATGAGCTGAGCTCCGGAATGATAAAATGATCGTCCTACCTCCAGGATGAACTGATTAACTGACTTCCTCCGGAGTTAATTAATGGTCCTAGCTCCGGAACAAAGTAATCAGCTTCCTCCGGAGTTAATTAACGTGCCTACTCTGTAATTAATTAATGAGCTGACCTCCGGAATGATAAAATGATCGTCCTACCTCCAGGATGAACTGATTAATTGACTTCCTCCGGAGTTAATTAATGGTCCTAGCTCCAGAACAAAGTAATCAGCTTCCTCCGGAGTTAATTAACGTGCCTACTCTGTAATTAATTAATGAGCTGAGCTCCGGATTGATAAAATGATCGTCCTACCTCCAGGATGAACTGATTAATTGACTTCCTCCGGAATTAATTAATGGCCCTACCTCCAGAACAAAGTTATCAGCTTCCTCCAGAGTTAATTAACGTGCCTACTCTGTAATTAATTAATGAGCTGACCTCCGGAATGATAAAATGATCGTCCTACCTCCAGGATGAACTGATTAATTGACTTCCTCCGGAATTAATTAATGAACCTACCTCCGGAATACGAAATTCCTGGGCCTCCCCCTGTAATTAATTAACGCTCGTACCTCCAGGATGAACTGATTAATTGAGTTCCTCTGGAATTAATTAATGGCCCTACCTCCGGAACAAAGTTATCAGCTTCCTCCGGAGTTAATTAACGTGCCTACTCTGTAATTAATTAATGGTCCTACCTCCGGAACAAAGTTATCAGCTTCCTCCGGAGTTAATTAACGTGCCTACTCTGTAATTAATTAATGGTCCTACCTCCGGAACAAAGTAATCAGCTTCCTCCGGAGTTAATTAACGTGCCTACTCTGTAATTAATTAATGAGCTGACCTCCGGAATGATAAAATGATCATCCTACCTCTGGAATAAACTGATTAATTGACTTCCTCCAGAATTAATTAATGGCCCTACCTCCAGAACAAATGAATCAGCTTCCTCCGGAGTTAATTAACGTGCCTACTCTGTAATTAATTAATGAGCTGACCTCCGGAATGATAAAATGATCGTCCTACCTCCAGGATGAACTGATTAATTGACTTCCTCCGGAATTAATTAATGGTCCTAGCTCCGGAACAAATGAATCAGCTTCCTCTGGAGTTAATTAACGTGCCTACTCTGTAATTAATTAATGAGCTGACCTCCGGAATGATAAAATGATCGTCCTACCTCCAGGATGAACTGATTAATTGACTTCCTCCGGAATTAATTAATGGCCCTACCTCCAGAACAAAGTTATCAGCTTCCTCCGGAGTTAATTAACGTGCCTACTCTGTAATTAATTAATGGTCCTACCTCCGGATTGATAAAATGATCGTCCTACCTCCAGGATGAACTGATTAATTGACTTCCTCCGGAATAAATTACTGGTCCTACCTCCGGAATACGAAATTCCTGGGCCTCCCCCTGTAATTAATTAACGCTCGTACCTCCAGGATGAACCGATTAATTGAGTTCCTCCGGAAGCAGTTGCGGCGCTCCCTCTGGTTGAGGCACAGCGACGTCTGACGCGTGCGGATCCCGTCCGTCCCGTAGAGGACGACGAACACGTCCGCGTCCGTTCCGGCGCCGAGGACGTCGCTGGTGAACACCGTCACCTCGTACGGCACGACTGGCGGCGGCAATTAGAGCAATTAGCGCATTGATTTGCATTTTCATTTTTTTATTTTCATTTTTATTTTCATTCCTAGTTTTATTTCTAGTTTTGTTTTTTTATTTTTCCTTTCGTTTTTGTTTTTATTTTTATTTTTATTTTTATTATTTTTATGTTTATTTTTTATTTTTAAATTTTATTTTTTATTTTTAAATTTTATTTTTAAATTTTATTTTTTATCTTTAAATTTTATTTTTATTTTTATTTTTATTTTTATTTTATTTTATTTTTTTAATTTTTAAATTTTATTCTCATTATAATTTTATTTCTATTTTTATTTTAATTTTATTTCTACTTCTATTTCTATTTTTATTTTTACTTTTAAAAGTTTTATTTTTATTTTTAAATTTTATTCTCATTATAATTTTATTTCTATTTTTATTTTAATTCTATTTCTACTTCTATTTTTACTTTAATTTTATTTCTATTTCTATTTCTATTTTTATTTTTATTTATTCTTATTTTTATTTTTTTTATTTTTTATTTTTAAATTTTATTCTCATTATAATTTTATTTCTATTTTTATTTTAATTCTATTTCTACTTCTATTTTTATTTTTATTTTTATTTTTATTTTTTTACTTTCATTTTATTTTTATTTTAATTTTATTTCTACTTCTATTTCTATTTTTATTCTATTGCTATTTTTATTTCTATTGTATTTTTATTTTTATTTTTGGTTTTGTTTTTATTTTTATTTCTGTTTTAATTTTTATTTTATTTTTATTATTTCTATTATATTTTTACTTCTATTTTTGTCTTTTTTATTTTTTATTTCTATTATATTTTTATTTCTATTTTTATTTTTATTTCGATTTTTATTTTACTTCTATTTTTATCTTTTTCTATTTTTACTTTTATTTTTATTTTTTATTTTTATTAATTTAATTTTTTTATTCGTTTTTATTTTTATACCTATTTTTTAGTATTCATTTTTATTCGTATTAATTTCTATTTCTATTTCTATTTTTACATTATTTATTTTCATTTTTCTTTATATTATTATTTTCATTTTTGTTTCCATTTCTAATTAGTTTTATTTTTATTTTTATTTTTTTTATTACTTGTAATATTTTTATTTTTATTATAATTATTTTTATTTTTACTATTTCATCATCATTCTTCTTCTTATTATTATTACTATCGCTGTTATTAAATTATTTCCATTTTTATTTCTATTTCTATTTTTATTTTTATTTCGATTTTTATTTTACTTCTATTTTTATCTTTTTCTATTTTTACTTTTATTTCATTTTATTTCTATTTTTATTTTGATTATATTTTTAGTTTTTATTTTTATTATAACTATTTTTATTTTTACTATTTCATTATTATTATTATTGTTATTGTTATTGTTACTGTTATTATTATTATTATTAATATTATTACTACTATTGTTACATTATTTCTATTTCTATTTTTATTTTTATTTTTATTTTTATCATTACTTTTATTATTACTTTTATTACTATTACCATTATTATTATTATTACTATTATCATTACTAGTATTACTATTATTATTACTATTACTATCACTATTACTATTACTATTACTGTTCTTCTTATTATTATTACTTCTATTATTATTATTATCATTATTATTATCATTCTTATTATTATTCTCCTCAACTCCAACCCATCCCAACCTCAACTTCCTCATCCTCACTTCCTCCGCCCGGAACCTTCCGGAACGTGCCGCTATCCCAACCTCAACTTCCTCCTCCTCCTTACTTCCTCCGCCCGGAACCTTCCGGAACGTGCCGCTATCCCAACCTCAACTTCCTCCTCTTCACTTCCTCCGCCCGGAATCTTCCGGAACGTGCCGCTATCCCAACCCCAACTTCCTCCTCCTCACTTCCTCCGCCCGGAACCTTCCGGAACGTGCCGCTATCCCAACCTCAACTTCCTCATCCTCACTTCCTCCGCCCGGAACCTTCCGGAACGTGCCGCTATCCCAACCTCAACTTCCTCCTCCTCACTTCCTCCGCCCGGAACCTTCCGGAACGTGCCGCTATCCCAACCCCAACTTCCTCCTCCTCACTTCCTCCGCCCGGAACCTTCCGGAACGTGCCGCTATCCCAACCTCAACTTCCTCCTCCTCCTTACTTCCTCCGCCCGGAACCTTCCGGAACCTGCCGCTATCCCAACCTCAACTTCCTCCTCCTCACTTCCTCCGCCCGGAACCTTCCGGAACGTGCCGCTATCCCAACCTCAACTTCCTCCTCTTCACTTCCTCTGCCCGGAATCTTCCGGAACGTGCCGCTATCCCAACCCCAACTTCCTCCTCCTCACTTCCTCCGCCCGGAACCTTCCGGAACGTGCCGCTATCCCAACCTCAACTTCCTCCTCTTCACTTCCTCCGCCCGGAACCTTCCGGAACGTGCCGCTATCCCAACCTCAACTTCCTCCTCCTCACTTCCTCCGCCCGGAACCTTCCGGAACGTGCCGCTATCCCAACCTCAACTTCCTCCTCCTCCTCACTTCCTCCGCCCGGAACTTTCCGGAACGTGCCGCTATCCCAACCTCAACTTCCTCATCCTCACTTCCTCCGCCCGGAACCTTCCGGAACGTGCCACTATCCCAACCTCAACTTCCTCCTCCTCACTTCCTCCGCCCGGAACCTTCCGGAACGTGCCGCTATCCCAACCCCAACTTCCTCCTCCTCACTTCCTCCGCCCGGAACCTTCCGGAACGTGCCGCTATCCCAACCTCAACTTCCTCCTCCTCCTCACTTCCTCCGCCCGGAACTTTCCGGAACGTGCCGCTATCCCAACCTCAACTTCCTCATCCTCACTTCCTCCGCCCGGAACCTTCCGGAACGTGCCGCTATCCCAACCTCAACTTCCTCCTCCTCACTTCCTCCGCCCAGAACCTTCCGGAACGTGCCGCTATCCCAACCCCAACTTCCTCCTCCTCACTTCCTCCGCCCGGAACCTTCCGGAACCTGCCGCTATCCCAACCCCAACTTCCTCCTCCTCACTTCCTCCGCCCGGAACCTTCCGGAACGTGCCGCTATCCCAACCTCAACTTCCTCCTCCTCACTTCCTCCGCCCGGAACCTTCCGGAACGTGCCGCTATCCCAACCTCAACTTCCTCATCCTCACTTCCTCCGCCCGGAACCTTCCGGAACGTGCCGCTATCCCAACCTCAACTTCCTCCTCCTCACTTCCTCCGCCCAGAACCTTCCGGAACGTGCCGCTATCCCAACCCCAACTTCCTCCTCCTCACTTCCTCCGCCCGGAACCTTCCGGAACGTGCCGCTATCCCAACCTCAACTTCCTCATCCTCACTTCCTCTGCCCAGAACCTTCCGGAACCTGCCGCTATCCCAACCTCAACTTCCTCCTCCTCACTTCCTCCGCCCGGAACCTTCCGGAACGTGCCGGAAACTCACACGGGACGTATTCCCTGGTGTGCAGCTCAGCGGGAAACAGGAAGCGCTCGATGGCGCCGTCGTCCTCGCTCTCATCCAACCAACGGCCGCACGGGAAGCGGAGACAGCGACCCAACGACGGCGCGTCCACCTCCACCCACTCCAGGAACCATCCGCGAGAGTGACCTGCCGGGATGAAATTCCTGGCGGTAATTAGTGCTAATTGAGCGAACGAGAATACGGAGTTTGGGAGTAATGAAAGGGAACGGAAGGAAGAGGAGGGAGGGATGGGGAGAGAAGGAAACGGAGGGATCGGGGATGAAAAAATGGGAATAAAAAATGTGGAAAAAGAAATCGGGAAAAGAATTTTGGAAAAAAAAAATGGGAAAAAAAATGGGGAATTTGGGAAAAAAAAATTGGGGAAAAAAATGGGAATATAAATTTGGGGAAAAAAAAGGAAAAAAAAATTGGAAAAAAAATGGGTAAAAAAAGAACTGGAAAAAAGATTGGAAAAAATAAATTGAAAAAGAAATTGGGAAAAAAGAGAATTGGAAAAAGAAATTGGGAAAAAGAAAATGAGAAAAAAAATCGGGAAAAAAGTGGAAAAGAATTTGGGAAAAAAAATGGAAAAGAAAAATTTGGAAAAAGAAATTGGGGAAAAAAAATGGGAAATATATTTGGAAAAAAAAATGGAAAAAAATGGAAAAAAATTTGGAAAAAAAATTGGAAAATAAATTTGGGAAAAAAATGGAAAAAAAAAACTGGAAAAAAATTGGAAAAAAAAATTTGGAAAAAGAAATTGGGAAAAAGAAATTGGGGAAAAAAATTGGGAAAAAAAAGTAAAAAAGAATTTGGAAAAAAAAATTGGAAAAGAAAAAGTTGGAAAAAGAAATTGGGAAAAAGAATTTGGAAACAAATTGGAAAAAAAATATTCGGAAAAAAATATTGAAAGAAAATCTGGAAAAAAAATTCGGAAAAAAAATTGGAAAAAATTTGGAAAGAAAATATTTGGCAAAAAAAGAATTGAAAAAAAAAAGAATATGGAAAAAAATTGGAAAAAAAATTGGAAAAAAAATTTGGAAAAAAAATAATTGGTAAAAAAATTGGAAAAAAAATTTGGAAAAAATATTGAAAGAAAATTTGGAAAAAAAATCGGAAAAGAAATTGGAAAAAAAAATTGGAAAAAAATTTGGCGAATAAAATTAGAAAAAAAATTGGAAAAAAAGTTTGGAAAAAAAAATATTGAAAGAAAATTCGGAAAAAAAATTGGAAAAAAATTTGGAAAAAAAATATTTGACAAAAAAAAGAATCGGGAAAAAAAAAGAATACGGAAAAAAATTGGAAAAAATAAAGAAATTGGAGAAAAAGAAATCAAAATTTGAATCGATTCGAGAAATGGACGCAGAAATAAAAAAGAAATAAAGAAATCGGAAATGAAGAAACGGAAATGGTCGCCGTACCGGAGTTATCGTGTCCGATCTTGATTTTCCTGAGCTCCCCGATATCGACGCACTCCACCGTGAACTCGTCGAGCTTCCCGCGCTCGAATTTGTTCTTGTGAAGCTTGGAGGACTTGAGCCCCACCGTCCCTGCGAGGAACAAGCGGAAATCCGCGTCGGATTCGATATCGATTTCGATATCGCGCTCCGATGTTTTGTTAAGCGTACCCGTGTCGTCTTTGGACCCGTAGAGCGTGACGAAGACGTTGGCGTCGGTGCCGCCGTTCTTCTTGTCGCCGGTTTTCACCCTCACGATGTACGCGGTGGATTTGGCTGCGCGGGAGGAAACGGTTGGCGTCGGCGAAAAAGGAAGCGGAGCGGATTCCACTTCCTGTTTTGCGAGCGGAACAGGAAGTGAGAGGGTTCGGAGAGGCGGACCTTTCTGCTCCAGACCCAACGTGGCGGTTTCCTGATCTCTCCCCGACGAGTTTTCCGGATCTTTCTTCACCAACGCTTCGGGTACGGGAACCAGCTCGCGCTGCACCTGACCGTCGTCTTCCTCCACCGCCAACCACCGCTGACACGGGAAGTAATACCTGCGAAGAACGGTAAAAAAAAGAAATCCCTTAAATTTCAACGGGATCCCCCCCCCCGAAAAACATCCTACAAAGAGCCCCCCGAGATTTGGGATCGCTCAGTCAGAAGAAGATTCGAGGTCCTCGGCCCCGTAGGATCGAATCCTTTCACCCCCAGAACCGAAATATCTCAAGAGATCCTAAAATCATTTGGGGTTTTTGGGTTAGGATGAGCGGATCCGTCCTCGGCCCCATAGGATCGAATCCCCACCCATGGGATCCTAAAATCTCTTGGGGTTTTTGGATTTAGGATGAGCAGATCCGTCCTCGGCCCATAGGATCGGATCCTTTCACCCCCAGAACCGAAATATCTCACGGGATCCTAAAATCATTTCGGGTTTTTGGATTTAGGATGAGCGGATCCCTCCTCGGCCCCATAGGATCGGATCCTTTCCCCCCCAGAACCGAAATATCTCAAGAGATCCTAAAATCATTTGGGGTTTTTGGGTTAGGATGAGCGGATCCCTCCTCGGCCCCATAGGATCGAATCCCCACCCATGGGATCCTAAAATCTCTTGGGGTTTTTGGATTTAGGATGAGCGGATCCGTCCTCGGCCCCATAGGATCGAATCCTTTTCCCCCCAGGAACCGAAATATCTCAAGAGATCCTAAAATCTCTTGGGATTTTTGGATTTAGGATGAGCGGATCCCTCCTCGGCCCCATAGGATCGGATCCCCACCCATGGGATCCTAAAATCTCTTGGGGTTTTTGGATTTAGGATGAGTGGATCCCTCCTCGGCCCCATAGGATCGGATCCTTTCACCCCCAGAACCGAAATCTCTCAAGAGATCCTAAAATCATTTGGGGTTTTTGGATTTAGGATAAGCGGATCCCTCCTCGGCCCCATAGGATCGGATCCTATCACCCCCATACCCGAAATATCTCAAGAGATCCCAAAATCATTTGGGGTTTCTGGATTTAGGATGAGCGGATCCGTCCTCGGCCCCATAGGATCGGATCCTTTCACCCCCAGAACCGAAATATCTCACGGGATCCTAAAACCATTTCGGGTTTTTGGATTTAGGATGAGCGGATCCCTCCTCGGCCCCATAGGATCGGATCCTTTTCCCCCCAGAACCGAAATATCTCAAGAGATCCTAAAATCTCTTGGGATTTTTTGACCTAGGATGAGCGGATCCGTCCTCGGCCCCATGGGATCGGATCCTTTCCCCCCCAGAACCGAAATATCTGACGGGATCCTAAAATCTCTTGGGATTTTTGGATTTAGGATGAGCGGATTCCTCCTCGGCCCCATAGGATCGAATCCCCACCCATGGGATCCTAAAATCTCTTGGGGTTTTTGGATTTAGGATGAGCGGATCCCTCCTCGGCCCCATAGGATCGGATCCTTTCACCCCCAGAACCGAAATCTCTCAAGAGATCCTAAAATCATTTGGGGTTTTTGGATTTAGGATGAGCGGATCCCTCCTCGGCCCCATAGGATCGGATCCTATCACCCCCATACCCGAAATATCTCAAGAGATCCCAAAATCATTTGGGGTTTCTGGATTTAGGATGAGCGGATCCCTCCTCGGCCCCATAGGATCGAATCCCCACCCATGGGATCCTAAAATCTCTTGGGGTTTTTGGATTTAGGATGAGCGGATCCACCCTCGGCCCCATAGGATCGGATCCTTTCACCCCCAGAACCGAAATATCTCAAGAGATCCTAAAAACATTTGGGGTTTTTGGATTTAGGATGAGCGGATCCCTCCTCGGCCCCATAGGATCGGATCCTTTCCCCCCCAGAACCGAAATATCTCAAGAGATCCTAAAATCATTTGGGGTTTTTGGGTTAGGATGAGCGGATCCGTCCTCGGCCCCATAGGATCGAATCCCCACCCACGGGATCCTAAAATCATTTGGGGTTTTTGGATTTAGGATGAGCGGATCCGTCCTCGGCCCCATAGGATCGGATCCTTTCCCCCCCAGAACCGAAATATCTCAAGAGATCCTAAAATCTCTTGGGATTTTTGGATTTAGGATGAGCGGATCCCTCCTCGGCCCCATAGGATCGGATCCCCACCCACGGGATCCTAAAATCATTTGGGGCTTTTGGATTTAGGATGAGCGGATCCATCCTCGGCCCCATAGGATCGGATCCTTTCCCCCCCAGAACCGAAATATCTGACGGGATCCTAAAATCTCTTGGGATTTTTGGATTTAGGATGAGCGGATTCCTCCTCGGCCCCATAGGATCGAATCCCCACCCATGGGATCCTAAAATCATTTGGGGTTTTTGGATTTAGGATGAGCGGATCCCTCCTCGGCCCCATAGGATCGGATCCTTTTCCCTCCAGGAACCGAAATATCTCAAGAGATCCTAAAATCTCTTGGGATTTTTTGACCTAGGATGAGCGGATCCCTCCTCGGCCCCATAGGATCGGATCCCCACCCACAGGATCCTAAAATCATTTGGGGTTTTTGGATTTAGGATGAGCGGATCCCTCCTCGGCCCCATGGGATCGGATCCTTTCCCCCCCAGAACCGAAATATCTGACGGGATCCTAAAATCTCTTGGGATTTTTTGCCTCATCCGGAGGTCCCAGTCCCTCCCGCGGCCTCGTGATTTCGATTTGGGGTTCCCTCTCGGGTCCCCCGAATCCCGCGCCCCGTTTCCTCACGTCGTTCCCTCCTTGAGGTCGACGATCTCGATCCTCTCCAGGAACCAGCTCGGGTTGCAGCCCGAGTTATCGTGGCGGATCCTCAGCTTCTTCAGCTCGCCCAGATCGATCGCTTTGAGCGTGAACACGTCCAACTACGCGGGAGGAAACGGGAAACGGAGTCGGCGGGAGGAAACGGGGAACGCACTGCGCCCCAAAAGATCTTCGAGGTGCGGTTTCAAGCTTTACCTGTCCCTTTCGAACTTGTTGAGGTGGTCGGACTTGCGGAGGTGCCGCTCGCCCGTGTCCCCCCATTCGACGCCGTAGAGGGTGAGGAAGACGTTGGCGTCCGTGCCGGCACCCCACGGCGTGCCCGTGAGAACGCGGACCTCGTAGGTGTTCTCTGGGGGGGGGAAATGGGGGGAAGTGAGGGAGGAAATGGGGTGGGGAGGGAGGAAATGGGGAAGTGGGGGAGGAAATGGGGTGATGAGAAAGGATGTGGGGTGATGAGAAAGGAAATGGGGTGATGAGAAAGGAAATGGGGTGGTGAGGGAGGAAATAAAATAGTGAGGGAGGAAATGGGGAGGTGAGGGAGGAAATGGGGAGGTGAGGGAGGAAATGGGGAGGTGAGGGAGGAAATGGGGAGGTGAGGGAGGAAATGGGGTGGTGAGGGAGGAAATGGGGAGGTGAGGAGGAAATGGGGTGGTGAGGGAGGAAATGGGGAGGTGAGGGAGGAAATGGGGAGGTGGGGGAGGAAATGGGGACGAGAGGGAGGAAATGGGGTGGTGAGGGAGGAAATGGGGAGGTGGGGGAGGAAATGGGGACGAGAGGGAGGAAATGGGGTGGTGAGGGAGGAAATGGGGAGGTGAAAGAGGAAATAAAATAGTGAGGAGGAAATGGGGAAGCGAGGGAGGAAATGGGGTGGTGAGGGAGGAAATGGGGAGGGGAGGGAGGAAATAAAATAGTGAGTAAATGGGGACGTGAGGGAGGAAATAAAATAGTGAGGGAGGAAATGGGGGAGGTGAGGAGGAAATGGGGAGGGGAGGGAGGAAATGGGGTGGTGAGGGAGGAAATGGGGAGGTGAGGGAGGAAATGGGGTGGTGAGGGAGGAAATGGGGAGGTGGGGGAGGAAATGGGGAGGTTGGGGAGGAAATGGGGTGATGAGGGAGGAAATGGGGAAGCGAGGGAGGAAATGGGGAGTGAGGGAGGAATGGGGAGGTGAGGGAGGAAATGGGGAGGTGAGGGAGGAAATAAAATAGTGAGTGAGGAAAAAGGGAGATGAGGGAGGAAATGGGGAGGTGAGGGAGGAAATAAGGAAGTGAGGGAGGAAATGGGGAGGTGGGGGAGGGACATGGGGTGATGAGGGAGGAAATGGGGAGGGGAGGGAGGAAATAAAATAGTGAGTGAGTAAATGGGGACGTGAGGGAGGAAATAAAATAGTGAGGGAGGAAATGGGGAGGTGAGGGAGGAAATGGGGAGGAAGTGAGGGAAGAAATGGGGAGAAGTGAGGGAGGAAATGGAGAGTAAGTGAGGGAGGAAATGGGAAGTGAGGGCGGAAATGGAAAAATGAGGTCGGAAATGGGGAAGTGAGGGCGGAAATGGGGAAGTGAGGGCGGAAATGAGGAAGTGAGGGCGGAAGTGAACCCGGAAACGGGGCCGTGAACCCGGAAACGGAGGCCGTGCCCCTCCGCTACTCACCCTCCAGTTGGGATTCGCCTTCGGGCACCAGTTCGACCACGATCTCGCCGTCTCCCTCGTCCCTCGCCAGCCAGCGGTGCGCCACGAACGTGTAGACGTCCATCTCTTCGTCCTCTTCCTCTTCCTCTTCCTCTTCCTCTTGCTCTTCCTTCCTCTTCTGCTTCCCGCTGGGGTCGGCGAGGTGCTTCAGCGTGACGCTCTCCAGGAACCAGCCGTCTCCGATGCCGGTCCCGTCGTGGCCGATGCGGATCTTGTAAATCCTGCCCACGTTGGCGGCCTCGACCTGCCCGCCACAGGAAGTGGCAATATGCAAATCAGAAAGGCTCGTTAGCTTCCTTCCTCGTTAAGTCCTCTCCAATCAGAGGGGCCGGATGTGCAGGTTGAGAGCCCCGAGGGATGCGAGGCTCGTTAGCGTCGTTCCTCGTTATCTCCTCTAAAATCGTATCTCCATTAATTAAATTAACCGTGAATTAAATCTCCATGAATTAAATATCCAGGAATTAAATCTGCAGCAATTAAATCTCCATTTAATTTAACCATATTTTTTATTATTATTTATTACTTAATTTTTACTTCTATTTTACAATACTTTTATTTTATTTTTATTTTTTATTTATTATTAGTATTTATTATTTTAATTTTTATTCTTTTTATTTTGTTCTCATTTTTATTACTACTTTAAAAATAGAATAATTTTTTATTGCGTTTTTACTTTTTTATTTAAAATTTATTCATTTTTTCTTTTTTGTAGTTTTTATACTTCTATTTTTTAATTTTGAATTTCCCTTTATTTTTTTTTCTTTATTTATTTTTTATTTTTATTCACCTTTTTAATTTTTCTTTTTTATTTTTATATTTAATTTATTTTCTAATTTTTTTCATTTTTTATTTTATTGTTTATTGTTTTTATCTCATACTTTATTTTTCTTTCTTTTTATTTTCTTTTTTTTATTTCTAATTTAGTTTCCATTATTATTTTCACACTTTTATTTTTATTTTTATTTCCATTTTTTACTTTCATTTAAATTTTAATTTTAATTTTCATTTTTATTTCTATTTTCATTTTCATTTTATTTTTATTTTATTTCCATTTTTATTTATTTTTATTTTGTTTTGATTTTTATTACTATTTTTATTTTTATTTTTATTTTTATTATTGTTTT
>JAUPFR010000427.1:0-22030 GCA_036925125.1 Oreortyx pictus | reverse complement strand
GGGGGTGCTGCCCGTAAGTGTGGGGCTGAGGGGGGGGTATGGGGGGGGGTGCTGCCCATAAGTGTGGGGCTGAGGGGGTATGGGGACGGGGTGCTGCCCCATAAGTGTGGGGCTGAGGAGGGGTATGGGGGGGGGGTGCTGCCCCATAAGTGTGGGGCTGGGGGGGGGTATGGGGAGGGGGTGCTGCCCCATAAGTGTGGGGCTGAGGGGGGGGCATGGGGGGGGTGCTGCCCCGTAAGTGTGGGGCTGGGGGGGGTATGGGGGGGTGTGCTGCCCCATAAGTGTGGGGCTGGAGGGGGTATGGGGAGGGGTGCTGCCCCATAAGTGTGGGGCTGGGGGGGGGTATGGGGGGGAGTGCTGCCCCATAAGTGTGGGGCTGGAGGGGGTATGGGGAGGGGTGCTGCCCCATAAGTGTGGGGCTGGGGGGGTATGGGGAGGGGGTGCTGCCCCATAAGTGTGGGGCTGGGGGGGGTATGGGGGGGGGGTGCTGCCCCATAAGTGTGGGGCTGAGGGGGGGCATGGGGGGGGTGCTGCCCCATAAGTGTGGGGCTGAGGGGGGGCATGGGGGGGGGGTGCTGCCCCATAAGTGTGGGGCTGGGGGGGGGTATGGGGGGGGGTGCTGCCCCGTAAGTGTGGGGCTGAGGGGGGGGTATGGGGGGGGGCGCTGCCCCATAAGTGTGGGGCTGGGGGAGGGGGTGCTGCCCCATAAGTGTGGGGCTGTGGGGGGTATGGGGGGGGGGTGCTGCCCCATAAGTGTGGGGCTGGGGAGGGGTGCTGCCCCATAAGTGTGGGGCTGTGGGGGGTATGGGGGGGGGGTGCTGCCCCGTAAGTGTGGGGCTGGGGGGGGGCATGGGGGGGGGTGCTGCCCCATAAGTGTGGGGCTGGGGGGGGGCATGGGGGGGGGGTGCTGCCCCATAAGTGTGGGGCTGGGGGGGGTATGGGGGGGGGGTGCTGCCCCGTAAGTGTGGGGCTGGGGGGGGGCATGGGGGGGGGGTGCTGCCCCGTAAGTGTGGGGCTGGGGGGGGGCATGGGGGGGGGGTGCTGCCCCATAAGTGTGGGGCTGGGGGGGGGTATGGGGGGGGCGCTGCCCCATAAGTGTGGGGCTGGGGGGGGTATGGGGAGGGAGTGCTGCCCCATAAGTGTGGGGCTGAGGGGGGGGTATGGGGGGGGGTGCTGCCCCATAAGTGTGGGGCTGGGGGAGGGGGTGCTGCCCCATAAGTGTGGGGCTGGGGGGGGTATGGGGAGGGGTGCTGCCCCATAAGTGTGGGGCTGGGGGGGGGTCTGGGGGTGCGGTGCTGCCCCACAAGTGTGGGGCAGAGCCTGGGGTGAGGCAGCACAACACCGCCCCATAAGTGTGGGGCAGAGCTGGGATGGGGGGGGAGCGTCACCCCGCCCCACACTTATGGGGCGCTGCTGATCCTGGTGCCCCCCCCCCCCCCCCTCAGGTGTACCCCCCATATCTGCCGTTCCCGCCGCCCTATGGCGCTGCACCGGGGCCGTACCGCTACCCCACAGCTGACGCCCACAGGTGGGGCGGGGCGTGGGGCGGGATGTGGGGTGTGGGGTGGGGCGTGGGGTGTGGGGTGTGGGGTGGGGTGTGGGGCGGGATGTGGGGTGTGGGGCGGGATGTGGGGTGTGGGGTGTGGGGCGGGGTGTGGGGCGGGATGTGGGGTGTGGGGCGGGGAGTGGGGTGTGGGGCAGGGTGTGGGGCGGGGTGTGGGGCGGGGTGTGGGGTGTGGGGTGTGGGGCGGGGTGTGGGGTGGGATGTGGGGTGTGTGGTGTGGGGCGGGGTGTGGGGTGTGGGGTGGGATGTGGGGCGGGGTGTGGGGCGGGCGTGGGGCGGGATGTGGGGTGTGGGGCGGGATGTGGGGTGTGGGGCGGGGCGTGGGGTGTGGGGCAGGATGTAGGGTGTGGGGCGGGGTGTGGGGTGGGCGGGCTGTGGTGTGGGGTGTGGGGCGTGGTGTGGGATGTGGGGCGGGATGTGGGGTGTGGGGCGGGGTGTGGGGAGGTGTGTGGGGTGTGGGGTGGGGTGTGGGGTGTTGGGCGGGATATGGGGTGTGGGGCGGGATGTGGGGCGGGGTGTGGGGTGGGATGTGGGGTGTGGGGTGTGGGGTGGGATGTGGGGTGTGGGGCGGGGTGTGGGTGTGGGGCAAAGCGTGGGGTGTGGGGCGGGATGTAGGGTGTGGGGCGGGGAGTGGGGTGTGGAGCGGGGTGTGGGGAGGGGTGTGGGACGGGGTGTGGGGCGGGGTGTGGGGTGGGGTGTGGGGTGTGGGGTGTGGGGCGGGGTGTGGGGCGGGATGTGGGGTGTGTGGTGTGGGGCGGGGTGTGGGGTGTGGGGTGGGATGTGGGGCGGGGTGTGGGGCGGGGTGTGGGGCGGGATGTGGGGTGTGGGGCGGGATGTAGGGTGTGGGGCAGGGTGTGGGGCAGGGTGTGGGGCGGGGTGTGGGGTGGGGTGTGGGGTGTGGGGTGTGGGGCGGGGCGTGGGGAGGGATGTGGGCTGTGGGGCGGGATGTGGGGTGTGGGGCGGGGCGTGGGGTGTGGGGCAGGATGTAGGGTGTGGGGCGGGGTGTGGGGTGGGTGGGCTGTGGTGTGGGGTGTGGGGCGTGGTGTGGGATGTGGGGCGGGATGTGGGGTGTGGGGTGGGGTGTGGGGCGGGATGTGGGGTGTGGGGCGGGATGTGGGGTGGGGTGTGGGGCGGGATGTGGGGTGTGGGGTGGGGTGTGGGGCGGGATGTGGGGTGTGGGGCGGGATGTGGGGCGGGGTGTGGGGCGGGATGTGGGGTGTGGGGCGGGGTGTGGGGCGGGATGTGGGGTGTGGGGTGGGGTGTGGGGCGGGATGTGGGGTGTGGGGTGGGGTGTGGGGAGGGGTGTGGGGTGTGGGGTGTGGGGCAGGATATGGGTGTGGGGCGAGATGTGGGGCAGGGTGTGGGGCGGGGTGTGGGGTGTGGGGTGTGGGGCGGGGTGTGGGGCGGGATGTGGGGTGTGGGGTGTGGGGCGGGGTGTGGGGTGTGGGGTGGGATGTGGGGTGTGGGGTGGGATGTGGGGCAGGGTGTGGGGCAGGGTGTGGGGTGTGGGGCGGGGTGTGGGGTGGGGTGTGGGTGACCTATGGGGGTCTATAGGGCGCGCTATGGGTCAGGCTGCATAGTGAGCTATGGGGTGCACTATGGGGTGTGCTATGGGGCAGGCTGCGTAGTGAGCTGTGGGGCGCGCTATGGGTCAGGCCGTGTTGTGAGCTGTGGGGCGCGCTATGGGTCAGGCTGCATAGTGAGCTGTGGGGCGCGCTATGGGTCAGGCTGCATAGTGAGCTGTGGGGCGCGCTATGGGTCAGGCTGCATAGTGAGCTGTGGGGCGCGCTGTGGGTCAGGCCGTGTTGTGAGCTGTGGGGCGCGCTATGGGTCAGGCCGTGTTGTGAGCTGTGGGGCGCGCTATGGGTCAGGCCGTGTTGTGAGCTGTGGGGCGCGCTATGGGTCAGGCCGTGTTGTGAGCTGTGGGGCGCGCTATGGGTCAGGCTGCATAGTGAGCTGTGGGGCGCGCTATGGGTCAGGCCGCGTTGTGAGCTGTGGGGCGCGCTATGGGTCAGGCTGCATAGTGAGCTGTGGGGCGCGCTATGGGTCAGGCCGTGTTGTGAGCTGTGGGGCGCGCTATGGGTCAGGCCGTGTTGTGAGCTGTGGGGCGCGCTATGGGTCAGGCTGCATAGTGAGCTGTGGGGCGCGCTATGGGTCAGGCTGCATAGTGAGCTGTGGGGCGCGCTATGGGTCAGGCTGCATAGTGAGCTGTGGGGCGCGCTATGGGTCAGGCTGCATAGTGAGCTGTGGGGTGCGCTATGGGTCAGGCTGCATAGTGAGCTGTGGGGCGCGCTATGGGTCAGGCTGCATAGTGAGCTGTGGGGCGCGCTATGGGTCAGGCTGCATAGTGAGCTGTGGGGCGCGCTATGGGTCAGGCCGTGTTGTGAGCTGTGGGGCGCGCTATGGGTCAGGCTGCATAGTGAGCTGTGGGGCGCGCTATGGGTCAGGCTGCATAGTGAGCTGTGGGGCGCGCTATGGGTCAGGCTGCATAGTGAGCTGTGGGGCGCGCTATGGGTCAGGCTGCATAGTGAGCTGTGGGGCGCGCTATGGGTCAGGCTGCATAGTGAGCTGTGGGGTGCGCTATGGGTCAGGCTGCATAGTGAGCTGTGGGGCGCGCTATGGGTCAGGCTGCATAGTGAGCTGTGGGGCGCGCTATGGGTCAGGCCGTGTTGTGAGCTGTGGGGCGCGCTGTGGGTCAGGCCGTGTTGTGAGCTGTGGGGCGCGCTATGGGTCAGGCTGCATAGTGAGCTGTGGGGCGCGCTGTGGGTCAGGCCGTGTTGTGAGCTGTGGGGCGCGCTATGGGTCAGGCTGCATAGTGAGCTGTGGGGCGCGCTATGGGTCAGGCTGCATAGTGAGCTGTGGGGCGCGCTATGGGTCAGGCTGCATAGTGAGCTGTGGGGCGCGCTGTGGGTCAGGCCGTGTTGTGAGCTGTGGGGCGCGCTATGGGTCAGGCCGTGTTGTGAGCTGTGGGGCGCGCTATGGGTCAGGCTGCATAGTGAGCTGTGGGGCGCGCTATGGGTCAGGCCGTGTTGTGAGCTGTGGGGCGCGCTATGGGTCAGGCTGCATAGTGAGCTGTGGGGCGCGCTATGGGTCAGGCCGTGTTGTGAGCTGTGGGGCGCGCTATGGGTCAGGCTGCATAGTGAGCTGTGGGGCGCGCTATGGGTCAGGCTGCATAGTGAGCTGTGGGGCGCGCTATGGGTCAGGCCGTGTTGTGAGCTGTGGGGCGCGCTATGGGTCAGGCTGCATAGTGAGCTGTGGGGCGCGCTATGGGTCAGGCCGTGTTGTGAGCTGTGGGGCGCGCTATGGGTCAGGCTGCATAGTGAGCTGTGGGGCGCGCTATGGGTCAGGCTGCATAGTGAGCTGTGGGGCGCGCTATGGGTCAGGCTGCATAGTGAGCTGTGGGGCGCGCTATGGGTCAGGCTGCATAGTGAGCTGTGGGGCGCGCTATGGGTCAGGCCGTGTTGTGAGCTGTGGGGCGCGCTATGGGTCAGGCTGCATAGTGAGCTGTGGGGTGCGCTATGGGTCAGGCTGCATAGTGAGCTGTGGGGCGCGCTATGGGTCAGGCTGCATAGTGAGCTGTGGGGCGCGCTATGGGTCAGGCTGCATAGTGAGCTGTGGGGCGCGCTATGGGTCAGGCTGCATAGTGAGCTGTGGGGCGCGCTATGGGTCAGGCTGCATAGTGAGCTGTGGGGCGCGCTGTGGGTCAGGCCGTGTTGTGAGCTGTGGGGCGCGCTATGGGTCAGGCCGTGTTGTGAGCTGTGGGGCGCGCTATGGGTCAGGCTGCATAGTGAGCTGTGGGGCGCGCTATGGGTCAGGCCGTGTTGTGAGCTGTGGGGCGCGCTATGGGTCAGGCTGCATAGTGAGCTGTGGGGCGCGCTATGGGTCAGGCCGTGTTGTGAGCTGTGGGGCGCGCTATGGGTCAGGCTGCATAGTGAGCTGTGGGGCGCGCTATGGGTCAGGCTGCATAGTGAGCTGTGGGGCGCGCTATGGGTCAGGCCGTGTTGTGAGCTGTGGGGCGCGCTATGGGTCAGGCTGCATAGTGAGCTGTGGGGTGCGCTATGGGTCAGGCTGCATAGTGAGCTGTGGGGCGCGCTATGGGTCAGGCTGCATAGTGAGCTGTGGGGCGCGCTATGGGTCAGGCTGCATAGTGAGCTGTGGGGCGCGCTATGGGTCAGGCTGCATAGTGAGCTGTGGGGCGCGCTATGGGTCAGGCCGTGTTGTGAGCTGTGGGGCGCGCTATGGGTCAGGCTGCATAGTGAGCTGTGGGGCGCGCTATGGGTCAGGCCGTGTTGTGAGCTGTGGGGCGCGCTATGGGTCAGGCTGCATAGTGAGCTGTGGGGCGCGCTATGGGTCAGGCTGCATAGTGAGCTGTGGGGCGCGCTATGGGTCAGGCTGCATAGTGAGCTGTGGGGCGCGCTATGGGTCAGGCTGCATAGTGAGCTGTGGGGCGCGCTATGGGTCAGGCTGCATAGTGAGCTGTGGGGCGCGCTATGGGTCAGGCTGCATAGTGAGCTGTGGGGCGCGCTATGGGTCAGGCTGCATAGTGAGCTGTGGGGCGCGCTATGGGTCAGGCTGCATAGTGAGCTGTGGGGCGCGCTATGGGTCAGGCTGCATAGTGAGCTGTGGGGCGCGCTATGGGTCAGGCCGTGTTGTGAGCTGTGGGGCGCGCTATGGGTCAGGCTGCATAGTGAGCTGTGGGGCGCGCTATGGGTCAGGCCGTGTTGTGAGCTGTGGGGCGCGCTATGGGTCAGGCTGCATAGTGAGCTGTGGGGCGCGCTATGGGTCAGGCTGCATAGTGAGCTGTGGGGCGCGCTATGGGTCAGGCTGCATAGTGAGCTGTGGGGCGCGCTATGGGTCAGGCTGCATAGTGAGCTGTGGGGCGCGCTATGGGTCAGGCTGCATAGTGAGCTGTGGGGCGCGCTATGGGTCAGGCTGCATAGTGAGCTGTGGGGCGCGCTATGGGTCAGGCTGCATAGTGAGCTGTGGGGCGCGCTATGGGTCAGGCTGCATAGTGAGCTGTGGGGCGCGCTATGGGTCAGGCTGCATAGTGAGCTGTGGGGCGCGCTATGGGTCAGGCTGCATAGTGAGCTGTGGGGCGCGCTATGGGTCAGGCTGCATAGTGAGCTGTGGGGCGCGCTATGGGTCAGGCCGTGTTGTGAGCTGTGGGGCGCGCTATGGGTCAGGCTGCATAGTGAGCTGTGGGGCGCGCTATGGGTCAGGCTGCATAGTGAGCTGTGGGGCGCGCTATGGGTCAGGCTGCATAGTGAGCTGTGGGGCGCGCTATGGGTCAGGCCGTGTTGTGAGCTGTGGGGCGCGCTATGGGTCAGGCTGCATAGTGAGCTGTGGGGCGCGCTATGGGTCAGGCTGCATAGTGAGCTGTGGGGCGCGCTATGGGTCAGGCTGCATAGTGAGCTGTGGGGCGCGCTATGGGTCAGGCTGCATAGTGAGCTGTGGGGCGCGCTATGGGTCAGGCTGCATAGTGAGCTGTGGGGCGCGCTATGGGTCAGGCTGCATAGTGAGCTGTGGGGCGCGCTATGGGTCAGGCTGCATAGTGAGCTGTGGGGCGCGCTATGGGTCAGGCCGTGTTGTGAGCTGTGGGGCGCGCTATGGGTCAGGCTGCATAGTGAGCTGTGGGGCGCGCTATGGGTCAGGCCGTGTTGTGAGCTGTGGGGCGCGCTATGGGTCAGGCTGCATAGTGAGCTGTGGGGCGCGCTATGGGTCAGGCTGCATAGTGAGCTGTGGGGCGCGCTATGGGTCAGGCTGCATAGTGAGCTGTGGGGCGCGCTATGGGTCAGGCCGTGTTGTGAGCTGTGGGGCGCGCTATGGGTCAGGCTGCATAGTGAGCTGTGGGGCGCGCTATGGGTCAGGCTGCATAGTGAGCTGTGGGGCGCGCTATGGGTCAGGCTGCATAGTGAGCTGTGGGGCGCGCTATGGGTCAGGCTGCATAGTGAGCTGTGGGGCGCGCTATGGGTCAGGCTGCATAGTGAGCTGTGGGGCGCGCTATGGGTCAGGCTGCATAGTGAGCTGTGGGGCGCGCTATGGGTCAGGCTGCATAGTGAGCTGTGGGGCGCGCTATGGGTCAGGCCGTGTTGTGAGCTGTGGGGCGCGCTATGGGTCAGGCTGCATAGTGAGCTGTGGGGCGCGCTATGGGTCAGGCCGTGTTGTGAGCTGTGGGGCGCGCTATGGGTCAGGCTGCATAGTGAGCTGTGGGGCGCGCTATGGGTCAGGCTGCATAGTGAGCTGTGGGGCGCGCTATGGGTCAGGCTGCATAGTGAGCTGTGGGGCGCGCTATGGGTCAGGCTGCATAGTGAGCTGTGGGGCGCGCTATGGGTCAGGCTGCATAGTGAGCTGTGGGGCGCGCTATGGGTCAGGCTGCATAGTGAGCTGTGGGGCGCGCTATGGGTCAGGCTGCATAGTGAGCTGTGGGGCGCGCTATGGGTCAGGCTGCATAGTGAGCTGTGGGGCGCGCTATGGGTCAGGCTGCATAGTGAGCTGTGGGGCGCGCTATGGGTCAGGCTGCATAGTGAGCTGTGGGGCGCGCTATGGGTCAGGCTGCATAGTGAGCTGTGGGGCGCGCTATGGGTCAGGCCGTGTTGTGAGCTGTGGGGCGCGCTATGGGTCAGGCTGCATAGTGAGCTGTGGGGCGCGCTATGGGTCAGGCTGCATAGTGAGCTGTGGGGCGCGCTATGGGTCAGGCTGCATAGTGAGCTGTGGGGCGCGCTATGGGTCAGGCCGTGTTGTGAGCTGTGGGGCGCGCTATGGGTCAGGCTGCATAGTGAGCTGTGGGGCGCGCTATGGGTCAGGCTGCATAGTGAGCTGTGGGGCGCGCTATGGGTCAGGCTGCATAGTGAGCTGTGGGGCGCGCTATGGGTCAGGCTGCATAGTGAGCTGTGGGGCGCGCTATGGGTCAGGCTGCATAGTGAGCTGTGGGGCGCGCTATGGGTCAGGCTGCATAGTGAGCTGTGGGGCGCGCTATGGGTCAGGCTGCATAGTGAGCTGTGGGGCGCGCTATGGGTCAGGCCGTGTTGTGAGCTGTGGGGCGCGCTATGGGTCAGGCTGCATAGTGAGCTGTGGGGCGCGCTATGGGTCAGGCCGTGTTGTGAGCTGTGGGGCGCGCTATGGGTCAGGCTGCATAGTGAGCTGTGGGGCGCGCTATGGGTCAGGCTGCATAGTGAGCTGTGGGGCGCGCTATGGGTCAGGCTGCATAGTGAGCTGTGGGGCGCGCTATGGGTCAGGCCGTGTTGTGAGCTGTGGGGCGCGCTATGGGTCAGGCTGCATAGTGAGCTGTGGGGCGCGCTATGGGTCAGGCTGCATAGTGAGCTGTGGGGCGCGCTATGGGTCAGGCTGCATAGTGAGCTGTGGGGCGCGCTATGGGTCAGGCTGCATAGTGAGCTGTGGGGCGCGCTATGGGTCAGGCCGTGTTGTGAGCTGTGGGGCGCGCTATGGGTCAGGCCGCGTTGTGAGCTGTGGGGCGCGCTGTGGGTCAGGCCGCGTTGTGCGGTGTGGGGCGCGCTATGGGTCAGGCTGCATAGTGAGCTGTGGGGCGCGCTATGGGTCAGGCCGTGTTGTGAGCTGTGGGGCGCGCTATGGGTCAGGCTGCATAGTGAGCTGTGGGGCGCGCTATGGGTCAGGCCGTGTTGTGAGCTGTGGGGCGCGCTATGGGTCAGGCTGCATAGTGAGCTGTGGGGCGCGCTATGGGTCAGGCTGCATAGTGAGCTGTGGGGCGCGCTATGGGTCAGGCTGCATAGTGAGCTGTGGGGCGCGCTATGGGTCAGGCTGCATAGTGAGCTGTGGGGCGCGCTATGGGTCAGGCCGTGTTGTGAGCTGTGGGGCGCGCTATGGGTCAGGCTGCATAGTGAGCTGTGGGGCGCGCTATGGGTCAGGCTGCATAGTGAGCTGTGGGGCGCGCTGTGGGTCAGGCCGTGTTGTGAGCTGTGGGGCGCGCTGTGGGGCGGGCTTTCGGGCGTCCGTGGGGCGCTGTGGGGCTGAGGCCGTCGCGCTGCGCCCCACAGATCGCCGCGTGCGCGGGGTCCCCCCCTGCGTGGGGCGGAGGCGCTGAGCCGCCCCCCCCGTGCTGCGCCAGGACGAGCTCAACGACTTCGACCAGCTCGACCAGGAGAACGACGACGGCTGGGCAGGTGGGGCTGCCCCACTGCTCTGCCCCACAGCGCCCTGCCCCATAGCGTCCTGCCCCATAGGACTCTGCCCCATAGCGTCCTGCCCCATAGGGCTCTGCCCCATAGCGTCCTGCCCCATAGCGTCCTGCCCCATAGCGCCCTGCCCCATAGGGCTCTGCCCCATAGAGCTCTGCCGCATAGTGCCCTGCCCCATAGGGCTCTGCCCCATAGTGCCCTGCCCCATAGGGCTCTGCCCCATAGTGCCCTGCCCCATAGGGCTCTGCCCCATAGCGTCCTGCCCCATTGCGCCCTGCCCCATAGCGCCCTGCCCCATAGGGCTCTGCCCCATAGAGCTCTGCCGCATAGTGCCCTGCCCCATAGGGCTCTGCCCCATAGCGCCCTGCCCCATAGGGCTCTGCCCCATAGCACCCTGCCCCATAGCGCCCTGCCCCATAGCGCCCTGCCCCATAGGGCTCTGCCCCATAGAGCTCTGCCGCATAGCGCCCTGCCCCATAGGGCTCTGCCCCATAGCGCCCTGCCCCATAGGGCTCTGCCCCATAGCGCCCTGCCCTATAGCGCCCTGCCCCATAGGGCTCTGCCCCATAGCAACCTGCCCTGTAGCGTCCTGCCCCATAGGGCTCTGCCCCATAGTGCCCTGCCCCATAGAACTCTGCCCTATAGCGTCCTGCCCCATAGTGCCCTGCCCCAGAGTGCCCTGCCCCATAGGGCTCTGCCCCATAGCGCCCTGCCCTATAGTGCCCTGCCCCATGGGGCTCTGCCCCATAGTGCCCTGCCCTATAGTGCTCTGCCCCATAGGGCTCTGCCCCAATGCGCCCTGCCCCATAGAACTCTGCCCCATAGCGTCCTGCCCCACAGTGCTCTGCCCCACAGTGCTCTGCCCCATAGTGTCCTGCCCCATAGGGCCCTGCCCCATAGGGCTCTGCCCCACTGCCCTGCCCCATAATGACCCTGCCCTATAGAGTTCTGCCCTATAGCGCCCTGCCCCATAATGCCCCGCCCCACGGCCCTGCCCCACGGCTGTGCCCCACGGCTGTGCCCCATGGCTGTGCCCCACGGCTGCGCCCCACGGCCCTGCCCCACGGCTGTGCCCCACGGCTGCACCCCACGGCCCTGCCCCACGGCTGTGCCCCACAGCTGTGCCCCACGGCAGTGCCCCACGGCCCTGCCCCATGGCCCTGCCCCACGGCTGCGCCCCACGGCCCTGCCCCACTGCCCTGCCCCACGGCTGCGCCCCACGGCCCTGCCCCATGGCCCTGCCCCACGGCTGTGCCCCACGGCTGTGCCCCACGGCCCTGCCCCACGGCCCTGCCCCACGGCTGTGCCCCACGGCTGCGCCCCACGGCCCTGCCCCATGGCCCTGCCCCACGGCTGTGCCCCACGGCTGTGCCCCACGGCTGTGCCCCACGCAGGAGCCCACGAGGAGGTGGACTACACTGAGAAACTGAAATTCAGCGATGAGGAGGACGGGCGCGACTCCGACGACGAAGGGGAGGAGCCGCGGTGAGCCCCACAAGTGTGCCCCACAAGTGATGTGTGTGCCCCACAAGTGATGTGTGTGCCCCACAAGTGTGCCCCACAAGTGATGTGTGTGCCCCACAAGTGATGTGTGTGCCCTACAAGTGATGTGTGCGCCCCACAAGTGATGTGTGTGCCCCACAAGTGTGCCCCACAAGTGATGTGTGTGCCCCACAAGTGATGTGTGTGCCCTACAAGTGATGTGTGCGCCCCACAAGTGATGTGTGTGCCCCACAAGTGTGCCCCACAAGTGATGTGTGTGCCCTACAAGTGATGTGTGCGCCCCACAAGTGATGTGTGTGCCCCACAAGTGTGCCCCACAAGTGATGTGTGTGCCCCACAAGTGTGCCCCACAAGTGATGTGTGCGCCCCACAAGTGTGCCCCACAAGTGTGCCCCACAGGTGATGTGTGTGCCCCCACAAGTGTGCCCCACAAGTGATGTGTGCGCCCCACAAGTGTGCCCCACAAGTGATGTGTGTGCCCTACAAGTGATGTGTGTGCCCCACAAGTGTGCCCCACAAGTGATGTGTGCGCCCCACAAGTGATGTGTGCGCCCCACAAGTGTTCCCCACAAGTGTGCCTCACAAGTGATGTGTGCGCCCCACAAGTGTTCCCCACAAGTGTGCCTCACAAGTGATGTGTGTGCCCCATAAGTGATGTGTGTGCCCCATAAGTGATATGTGTGCCCCATAGGTGATGTGTGTGCCCCATAAGTGATGTGTGTGCCCCATAAGTGCCATAGGGTGCCCCATAAGTGATGTGTGTGCCCCATAAGTGATGTGTGTGCCCCATAGGTGATGTGTGTGCCCCATAGGTGCTGTGTGTGCCCCATAAGTGCCATAGGGTGCCCCATAAGTGATGTGTGTGCCCCATAAGTGGTGTGTGTGCCCCATAAGTGATGTGTGTGCCCCATAACCGATGTGTGTGCCCCATAAGTGATGTGTGTGCCCCATAGGCGATGTGTGTGCC
Organism: Oreortyx pictus; assembly: GCA_036925125.1. Lineage (NCBI taxonomy): Eukaryota > Metazoa > Chordata > Aves > Galliformes > Odontophoridae > Oreortyx > Oreortyx pictus. Next base: position 9,843 of record JAUPFR010000427.1, on the reverse strand, counting down.
CCATAAGTGGTGTGTGCCCCATAAGTGCCATAGCGTGCCCCATAAGTGGTGTGTGTGCCCCATAGGCGATGTGTGTGCCCCATAAGTGATGTGTGTGCCCCATAAGTGCCATAGGGTGCCCCATAAGTGGTGTGTGTGCCCCATAAGTGCCATAGGGTGCCCCATTAGTGCCATAGGGTGCCCCATAAGTGGTGTGTGTGCCCCATAAGTGCCATAGGGTGCCCCATAAGTGGTGTGTGTGCCCCATAAGTGATGTGTGTGCCCCATAAGCGATGTGTGTGCCCCATAAGTGATGTGTGTGCCCCATAAGTGATGTGTGTGCCCCATAACCGATGTGTGTGCCCCATAAGCGATGTGTGTGCCCCATAACTGATGTGTATGCCCCATAAGTGATGTCTGTGCCCCATAAGCGATGTGTGTGCCCCATAACTGATGTGTGTGCCCCATAAGTGATGTGTGTGCCCCATAACCGATGTGTGTGCCCCATAGGCGATGTGTGTGCCCCATAAGCGCTGTGTGTGCCCCATAAGCTCTGTGCGGTGCCCCCCAAACCCCGCGGGGCGCCCCCTAACCCCTCCCCCCCCCCCCCCCTTCCCCGCCCCATAGGAAGGAGACCGCCCCCCCCTCGGCCGAGCGCCCCACGGAGGAAGCGCAGCCGCCCCCCAAAGCCGCCCCCCCCCGACGGCCCCAAAGACCCCCCGCCCCCCCCCGCGGCGCGGCCCCCCCCCACCGCCACCGCCCCCCAACCGCGGCAGCTGGGCACAGCCCAACGACTTCCCGGTCAGTGTGGGGCAGATGTGGGGCGGGGGGGGGGTCCAATCTGGGGCGGGGGGGTCCAATCTGTGGGGCGGATGTGGGGCGGGGGGGGGTCCAATCTAGGGGGTGGAATCCAATATATGTGGGGCAGATGTGGGGCGGGGAGGTCCAGTCTGTGGGGCGGATGTGGGGCGGAGGGGGTCCAATCTGTGGGGCGGATGTGGGGGGGGTCCAATCTGTGGGGCGGATGTGGGGCGGAGGGGGTCCAATCTGTGGGGCGGATGTGGGGCGGGGGGGTCCAATCTGTGGGGTGGATGTGGGGCGGGGGGATCCAATCTGTGGGGTGGATGTGGGGCGGGGGGGTCCAGTCTGTGGGGCAGATGTGGGGCGGGGGTGCCCAATCTGTGGGGCAGATGTGGGGCGGGGGGTCCCAATCTGTGGGGCAGATGTGGAGCGGGGGGGGTCCAATCTGTGGGGCGGATGTGGGGCGTAGGGGGTCCAGTCTGTGGGGCGGATGTGGGGCGGGGGGATCCAATCTGTGGGGCGGATGTGGGGGGGGGGGTCCAGTCTGTGGGGCAGATGTGGGGCGGGGGGGCCCAATCTGTGGGGTGGATGTGGGGCGGGGGGGGGTCCAGTCTGTGGGGCAGATGTGGGGCGGGGGGGCCCAATCTGTGGGGCGGATGTGGGGCGGGGAGGTCCAATCTGTGGGGTGGGCCCAATCTGTGGGGTGGGTGTGGGGTGGAGTCCAGTATATGTGGGGCAGATGTGGGGAGGATGCTCCAATCTGTGGGGCGGATGTGGGGCGGGGAGGTCCAGTCTGTGGGGCGGATGTGGGGCGGAGGGGGTCCAGTCTGTGGGGCAGATGTGGGGGGGGGGAGTCCAATCTGTGGGGCGGATGTGGGGCGGGGGTGTTCAGTCTGTGGGGTGGGTGTGGGGTGGAGTCCAGTATATGTGGGGCAGATGTGGGGTGGGGGCTCCAATCTGTGGGGCAGATGTGGGGCGGGGGGGTCCAATCTGTGGGGCGGATGTGGGGCGGGGGGGTCCAGTCTGTGGGGCGGATGTGGGGCGGGGGGAATCCAGTCTGTGGGGCGGAGGTGGGGCGGGGGCTCCAATCTGGGGGGTGGAATCCAATATATGTGGGGCAGGTGTGGGGTGGGGGTTCCAATCTTGGGGGGGTGGATGTGGGGCAGGGGTTCAATCTGTGGGGTGGTTGTGGGGTGGATTCCAGTATATGTGGGGCAGATGTGGGGAGGATGCTCCAATCTGTGGGGCGGATGTGGGGCGGGGAGGTCCAGTCTGTGGGGCGGATGTGGGGCGGAGGGGGTCCAGTCTGTGGGGCAGATGTGGGGGGGGGAGTCCAATCTGTGGGGCGGATGTGGGGCGGGGGTGTTCAGTCTGTGGGGTGGGTGTGGGGTGGAGTCCAGTATATGTGGGGCAGATGTGGGGTGGGGGCTCCAATCTGTGGGGCAGATGTGGGGCGGGGGGGTCCAATCTGTGGGGCGGATGTGGGGCGGGGGGGTCCAGTCTGTGGGGCGGATGTGGGGCGGGGGGAATCCAGTCTGTGGGGCGGAGGTGGGGCGGGGGCTCCAATCTGGGGGGTGGAATCCAATATATGTGGGGCAGGTGTGGGGTGGGGGTTCCAATCTTGGGGGGGTGGATGTGGGGCAGGGGTTCAATCTGTGGGGTGGTTGTGGGGTGGATTCCAGTATATGTGGGGCAGATGTGGGGAGGATGCTCCAATCTGTGGGGCGGATGTGGGGCGGGGAGGTCCAGTCTGTGGGGCGGATGTGGGGCGGAGGGGGTCCAGTCTGTGGGGCAGATGTGGGGGGGGGAGTCCAATCTGTGGGGCGGATGTGGGGCGGGGGGGGTTCAGTCTGTGGGGTGGGTGTGGGGTGCAGTCCAGTATATGTGGGGCAGATGTGGGGTGGGGGCTCCAATCTGTGGGGCAGATATGGGGCGGGGGGTCCCAATCTGTGGGGCAGATGTGGGGCGGGGGGTCCCAATCTGTGGGGCGGATGTGGGGCGGGGGGGTCCAATCTGTGGGGCAGATATGGGGTGGTGGGTCCCAATCTGTGGGGCGGATGTGGGGCGGGGGGCTCCAATCTGTGGGGCGGATGTGGGGCGGGGGGGTCCAGTCTGTGGGGCGGATGTGGGGCGGATGGGGTCCAATCTGTGGGGCGGATGTGGGGTGGGGGGCTCCAATCTGTGGGGCAGATGTGGGGCGGGGAGGTCCAATCTGTGGGGTGGGTGTGGGGTGGGTGTGGGGTGGGTGTGGGGTGGGTGTGGGGTGGGTGTGGGGTGGGTGTGGGGTGGGTGGGCCCAATCTGTGGGGTGGGTGTGGGGTGGAGTCCAGTATATGTGGGGCAGATGTGGGGAGGATGCTCCAATCTGTGGGGCGGATGTGGGGCGGGGGGGGTCCAATCTGTGGGGTGGATGTGGGGCGGGGGGTCCCAATCTGTGGGGCAGATATGGGGCGGGGGGTCCCAATCTGTGGGGCGGATGTGGGGCGGGGGGCTCCAATCTGTGGGGCGGATGTGGGGCGGGGGGGTCCAATCTGTGGGGCGGATGTGGGGTGGGGGCTCCAATGTGGGGGGTGGGTGTGGGGTGGAGTTGGATATATGTGGGGCAGCTGTGGGGTGGGGTCTCTATGGATCTCTATGGGTCCCTATGGGTCGCTGTGGGTCGCTGTGGGTCGCTGTGGGTCGCTGTGGGTCCCTGTGGGTCGCTGTGGGTCCCTGTGGGTCGCTGTGGGTCGCTGTGGGTCGCTGTGGGGTGTCCGTATGGGTCGCTGTGGGTCGCTGTGGGTCGCTGTGGGTCGCTGTGGGTCGCTATGGGGTGTCCATATGGGTCGCTGTGGGGTCGCTATGGGTCGCTGTGGGTCTCTGTGTGTCACTATGGGTCGCTGTGGGTCACTGTGGGGTGTCCATACGTGTCGCTGTGGGTCACTTACGGGTCACTTATGGGTCGCTATGGGTCGCTATGGGTCACTTACGGGTTGCTGTGGGTCTCTATGGGTCGCTATGGGTCGCTGTGGGTCGCTATGGGTCACTTATGGGTCACTTATGAGTCACTATGGGTCACTTATGGGTCGCTATGGGTCAATTTTGGGCCGCTATGGGTCACTTATGAGTCTATGGGTCACTTATGGGTCACTTATGGGTTGCTATGGGTCACTTATGGGTCACTATGGGTCACTTATGGGTCACTATGGGTTGCTATGGGTCACTTATGGGTCACTTATGGGTCACTTATGGGTCGCTATGGGTCACTTCTGGGTCGCTGTGTGTCACTTGTGGGTCACTTATGGGTCGCTGTGTGTCACTTGTGGGTCGCTGTGGGTCACTTATGGGTCGCTATGGGTCACTTATGGGTCCCTATGGGTCCCTATGGGTCGCTATGGGTCACTTGTGGGTCGCTGTGGGTCCCTATGGGTCGCTGTGGGTCACTTATGGGTCTCTATGGGTCACTTATGGGTCCCTATGGGTCCCTATGGGGTCACTGTGGGTCACTTGTGGGTCGCTGTGTGTCACTTATGGGTCGCTGTGGGTCACTTATGGGTCGCTGTGGGTCCCTATGGGTCGCTGTGGGTCACTTGTGGGTCGCTGTGGGTCCCTATGGGTCACTGTGGGTCACTTATGGGTCTCTATGGGTCACTTATGGGTCCCTATGGGTCCCTATGGGTCGCTGTGGGTCACTTATGGGTCTCTATGGGTCACTTATGGGTCACTTATGGGTCCCTATGGGTCGCTGTGGGTCACTTATGGGTCGCTGCGTGCCACTTGTGGGTCGCTGTGGGTCACTTATGGGTCGCTGTGGGTCACTTATGGGTCGCTGTGGGTCACTTATGGGTCCCTATGGGTCGCTGTGGGTCCCTATGGGTCGCTGCGTGCCACTTGTGGGTCGCTGTGTGTCACTTATGGGTCGCTATGGGTCACTAATGGGTCTCTATGGGTCACTTGTGGGTCGCTGTGGGTCCGTATGGGTCGCTGTGGGTCACTTATGGGTCCCTATGGGTCCCTATGGGTCGCTGCGTGCCACTTGTGGGTCGCTGCGTGCCACTCGTGGGTCGCTGTGGGTCACTTATGGGTCGCTGTGGGTCACTTATGGGTCCCTATGGGTCCCTATGGGTCTCTGTGTGCCACTTGTGGGTCGCTGTGGGTCACTTATGGGTCGCTGTGTGTCACTTGTGGGTCGCTGCGCGTCCCTATGGGTCGCTGCGTGCCACTTGTGGGTCGCTGCGTGCCACTTGTGTGTCACTTATGGGTCGCTGTGGGTCCCTATGGGTCGCTGCGTGCCACCTGTGTGTCGCTGTGGGTCACTTATGGGTCGCTGTGTGTCACTTGTGGGTCGCTGTGGGTCCCTATGGGTCGCTGCGTGCCACTTGTGGGTCGCTGCGTGCCACTTGTGGGTCACTTATGGGTCGCTGTGGGTCCCTATGGGTCGCTGCGTGCCACTTGTGGGTCGCTGTGGGTCACTTATGGGTCGCTGTGGGTCCCTATGGGTCGCTGTGGGTCACTTATGGGTCGCTGCGTGCCACTTGTGGGTCGCTGCGTGCCACTTGTGGGTCACTTATGGGTCGCTGTGGGTCCCTATGGGTCGCTGCGTGCCACTTGTGGGTCGCTGCGTGCCACTTATGGGTCGCTGTGTGTCACTTATGGGTCTCTGTGTGTCACTTGTGGGTCGCTGCGTGCCACTTGTGGGTCGCTTATGGGTCGCTGTGGGTCCCTATGGGTCGCTGCGTGCCACTTGTGGGTCGCTGTGGGTCACTTATGGGTCGCTGTGTGTCACTTATGGGTCTCTGTGTGTCACTTGTGGGTCGCTGCGTGCCACTTGTGGGTCGCTTATGGGTCGCTGTGGGTCCCTATGGGTCGCTGCGTGCCACTTGTGGGTCGCTGCGGGTCACTTATGGGTCGCTGTGGGTCACTTATGGGTCGCTGCGTGCCACTTGTGGGTCGCTGCGTGCCACTTGTGGGTCTCTGTGGGTCACTTATGGGTCCCTATGGGTCCCTATGGGTCGCTGTGGGTCACTTATGGGTCTCTGTGTGTCACTTGTGGGTCGCTGTGGGTCACTTATGGGTCCCTATGGGTCCCTATGGGTCGCTGTGGGTCACTTATGGGTCGCTGCGTGCCACTTGTGGGTCGCTGCGTGCCACTTGTGGGTCGCTGCGTGCCACTCGTGGGTCGCTGTGGGTCCCTATGGGTCGCTGCGTGCCACTCGTGGGTCGCTGCGTGCCACTTGTGGGTCGCTGTGGGTCACTTATGGGTCCCTATGGGTCCCTATGGGTCGCTGCGTGCCACTTGTGGGCCGCTGTGGGTCACTTATGGGTCTCTGTGTGTCACTTGTGGGTCTCTGTGTGTCACTTGTGGGTCGCTGTGGGTCCCTATGGGTCGCTGCGTGCCACTTGTGGGTCGCTGCGTGCCACTTGTGGGTCGCTGTGGGTCACTTATGGGTCGCTGTGGGTCACTTATGGGTCTCTGTGTGTCACTTGTGGGTCGCTGCGTGCCACTTGTGGGTCGCTTATGGGTCGCTGTGGGTCCCTATGGGTCGCTGCGTGCCACTTGTGGGTCGCTGCGTGCCACTTGTGGGTCGCTGTGGGTCACTTATGGGTCTCTGTGTGTCACTTGTGGGTCGCTGCGTGCCACTCGTGGGTCGCTGTGTGTCACTTATGGGTCGCTGCGTGCCACTTGTGGGTCGCTGCGTGCCACTTGTGGGTCACTTATGGGTCGCTGTGGGTCCCTATGGGTCGCTGCGTGCCACTCGTGGGTCGCTGCGTGCCACTTGTGGGTCGCTGTGGGTCACTTATGGGTCCCTATGGGTCCCTATGGGTCGCTGCGTGCCACTTGTGGGTCACTTATGGGTCGCTGTGGGTCCCTATGGGTCGCTGTGGGCCACTTGTGGGTCGCTGTGGGTCACTTATGGGTCGCTGTGTGTCACTTGTGGGTCGCTGCGGGTCCCTATGGGTCGCTGCGTGCCACTTGTGGGTCGCTGCGTGCCCCTTGTGTGTCACTTATGGGTCGCTGTGGGTCCCTATGGGTCGCTGCGTGCCACTTGTGGGTCACTTATGGGTCGCTGTGGGTCCCTATGGGTCGCTGCGTGCCACTTGTGGGTCGCTGTGGGTCACTTATGGGTCGCTGTGGGTCCCTATGGGTCGCTGTGGGTCACTTATGGGTCGCTGTGGGTCACTTGTGGGTCGCTGCGTGCCACTTGTGGGTCACTTATGGGTCTTTGTGGGTCCCTATGGGTCGCTGCGTGCCACTTGTGGGTCGCTGCGTGCCACTCGTGGGTCGCTGTGGGTCCCTATGGGTCGCTGCGTGCCACTCGTGGGTCGCTGCGTGCCACTTGTGGGTCGCTGTGGGTCACTTATGGGTCGCTGTGGGTCCCTATGAGTCGCTGCGTGCCACTTGTGGGTCGCTGTGGGTCGCTTATGGGTCGCTGTGGGTCCCTATGGGTCGCTGCGTGCCACTTGTGGGTCGCTGTGGGTCACTTGTGGGTCGCTGCGTGCCACTTGTGGGTCACTTGTGGGTCGCTGTGGGTCACTTATGGGTCGCTGTGGGTCAGGACGAGGACGAGGCGTGGCGGCAGCGGCGGCGGCGCAGCTCGGAGGTGTCGGTGGCGGTGGCGCGCGCCCGGCGGCGCCGCGAGGCGGAAGAGCGGCGCATGGCGGAAGAGCGGCGCGCCGCGTGCGCCCTGAAGCTCAAGCGATTGGACGAGCGCCTCCACGCCGGGAACGGCGCCCCCGCCGCCCGCGGTCCTCCGGCGGAACCGGCGCCCGACGCCGCCGCCCCTCCCCCACCCCCCGGCGCCGCGGGGAGGGGGGGGGCGGGGGGGGGAGGGGGGGGCGACGAGGTGGTGACCCCCCCCCCCCGGGAAGCACTGCGACGGGGGCGGGGCAGACGGTGAGTGGGGGGGGGGGGGGGTCATGAGGGGGGGTTTATTGGGGGAGGGGTCATTGAGGGGGGGGTTAATTGGGGGGGGTTAATTGAGGGGGGGATTGGGGGGTTAATGGGGGGGTTAATGGGGGGAGGGGTCATTGAGGGGGGGTGGGGGGGTTAATTTGGGGGGGGTTTGGGGGGGTCATGGGGGGGGGTTTATTGGGGGAGGGGTCATTGAGGGGAGGGTTAATTGGGGGGGGGTTAATTGAGGGGGGGATTGGGGGGTTAATGGGGGGGTTAATGGGGGGGGTTAATTGGAGGGGGGTGGGGGGGGTAATTGAGGGGGGGATTGGGGGGTTAATGGGGGGGTTAATGGGGGGAGGGGTCATTGAGGGGGGGTGGGGGGTTAATTGGGGGGGGTTAATTGGGGGGGGTTAATTGAGGGGGGGATTGGGGGGTTAATTGGGGGGGGTTAATTGGGGGGGTTAATTGGGGGGGTTGGGGGGGTTAATGGGGGGGTTTATTGGGGGAGGGGTCATTGAGGGGGGTTAATGGGGGGGGTTAATTGGAGGGGGGTGGGGGGGGTAATTGAGGGGGGGATTGGGGGGTTAATTGGGGGGGGTTAATTGGGGGGGTTAATTGGGGGGGTTGGGGGGGTTAATGGGGGGGGTTTATTGGGGGAGGGGTCATTGAGGGGGGTTAATGGGGGGGGTTAATTGGAGGGGGGTGGGGGGGGTAATTGAGGGGGGGATTGGGGGGTTAATGGGGGGGTTAATGGGGGGAGGGGGGTCATTTTGGGGGGGGGTTGGGGGGGTTCATGGGGGGGGGTTTATTGGGGGAGGGGTCATTGAGGGGGGGTTAATTGGGGGGGGTTAATTGAGGGGGGGATTGGGGGTTTAATGGGGGGTTAATGGGGGGAGGGGTCATTGAGGGGGGTGGGGGGGTTAATTTGGGGGGGGTTTGGGGGGTCATGGGGGGGGGTTTATTGGGGGAGGGGTCATTGAGGGGAGGGTTAATTGGGGGGGGGTTAATTGAGGGGGGGATTGGGGGGTTAATGGGGGGGTTAATGGGGGGGGTTAATTGGAGGGGGGTGGGGGGAGTAATTGAGGGGGGGATTGGGGGGTTAATGGGGGGGTTAATGGGGGAGGGGTCATTGAGGGGGGGTTAATTGGGGGGGGTTAATTGAGGGGGGGATTGGGGGGTTAATGGGGGGGTTAATGGGGGGAGGGGTCATTGAGGGGGGGTTAATTGGGGGGGGTTAATTGGGGGGGTTAATTGGGGGGGTTGGGGGGGTTAATGGGGGGGTTTATTGGGGGAGGGGTCATTGAGGGGGGGTGGGGGGGTTAATTGAGGGGGGGGTTAATTGGGGGGGGTTAATTGAGGGGGGGATTGGGGGGTTAATGGGGGGAGGGGGGTCATTTTGGGGGGGGGTTGGGGGGGTTCATGGGGGGGGGTTTATTGGGGGAGGGGTCATTGAGGGGGGGTTAATTGGGGGGGGTTAATTGAGGGGGGGATTGGGGGGTTAATGGGGGGGTTTATTGGGGGAGGGATCATTGAGGGGGGGTGGGGGGGTTAATTGAGGGGGGGGTTAATTTGGGGGGGGTTTGGGGGGTTAATGGGGGGGGTTTATTGGGGGAGGGGTCATTGAGGGGGGGTTAATTGGGGGGGGTTAATTGAGGGGGGGATTGGGGGGTTAATGGGGGGGTTTATTGGGGGAGGGGTCATTGAGGGGGGGTTAATTGGGGGGGGTTAATTGAGGGGGGGATTGGGAGGTTAATGGGGGGGTTAATGGGGGGAGGGGTCATTGAGGGGGGGTGGGGGGGTTAATTGAGGGGGGGGTTAATTTGGGGGGGGTTTGGGGGGGTTAATGGGGGGGGTTTATTGGGGGAGGGGTCATTGAGGGGGGGTTAATTGGGGGGGGTTAATTGAGGGGGGGATTGGGGGGTTAATGGGGGGGTTAATGGGGGGAGGGGTCATTGAGGGGGGGTGGGGGGGTTAATTGAGGGGTGGGTTAATTGGGGGGGGATTGGGGGGTTAATGGGGGGTTAATTGGGGGAGGGGTCATTGAGGGGGGTGGGGGGTTAATTGAGGGGGGGGTTAATTGGGGGGGGGATTGGGGGGTTAATGGGGGGTTAATGGGGGGAGGGGTCATTGAGGGGGGTTAATTGGGGGGGGTTAATTGGAGGGGGAATTGAGTGGGGGGTGGGGGGGGTT
>JAUPFR010000426.1:0-22138 GCA_036925125.1 Oreortyx pictus | reverse complement strand
GGGGGGGGGGGCAGAGGGCTGCAGGTGTGGGGTGGAAGACTGCAGTTATGGGGCAGAGGACCGTATCTGTGGGTTGGAGGACCGTCTCTATGGTTTAGGGGACCATCTCTATGGTTTGGAGGACCGTCTCTATGGGTTAGAGGACCGTGGCTGGGGGTTGGAGGACTTCGGTCTATGGTTCGGAGGACCATTTCTATGGTTTGGAGGACCTCAATCTGTGGTTCAGGAGACCATCTCTATGGTTTGGAGGACTGTGTCTGTGGTTTGGGGGACCATCTCTATGGTTCCAAGGATCATATCTGTGGGTTAGAGGACCTCAACTAAGGGTTGGAGGACCATCTCTGTGGGTGGGAGGACCATCTCTATGGTTCAGAGGACCATCTCTGTGATTCGGAGGACCATCTCTGTGGGTGGGAGGACCATCTCTATGGTTCAGAGGACCATCTCTGTGGTTCAGAGGACCATCTCTGTGGGTGGGAGGACCATCTCTGTGGTTCAGAGGACTATATCTATGAGTTGGAGGACCATATTTCTGGGTTGGAGGACCATATTTCTGGGTTGGAGGACCATCTCTGTGGCTCAGAGGACCATCTGTGTGGGAGGACCATCTATGGGTGGGAGGACTATATCTGTGGGTGGAAGGACCATCTCTATGGGTGGGAGGACCATCTCTATGGTTTGGAGGACCATCTCTGTGGTTTGGAGAACCATCTCTGTGGCTGGGAGAACCATCTCTATGGGTGGGAGGACCGTCTATGGTTTGGAGGACCATCTCGATGGGTGGGAGGACCATCTCTATGGTTTGGAGGACCATCTCTGTGGTTCAGAGGACCATCTCTATGGGTGGGAGGACCATCTATGGGTGGGAGGACCATCTGTGTGTGGGAGGACCATCTCTATGGGTGGGAGAACCATCTCTGTGGGTGGGAGGACCATCTCTGTGGTTCGGAGAACCATCTCTGTGGCTGGGAGAACCATCTCTATGGGTGGGAGGACCATCTCTATGGGTGGGAGGACCATCTCTATGGTTTGGAGGACCATCTCTGTGGTTCAGAGGACCATCTCTATGGGTGGGAGGACCATCTATGGGCGGGAGGACCATCTGTGTGTGGGAGGACCATCTCTGTGGCTGGGATAACGATCTCTATGGGTGGGAGGACCATCTCTGTGGCTGGGAGAACCATCTCTATGGGTAGGAGGACCATCTCTGTGGTTCAGAGGACCATCTCTATGGGTGGGAGGACCATCTATGGGCGGGAGGACCATCTCTGTGGCTGGGAGAACCATCTCTATGGGCGGGAGGACCATCTCTATGGGTGGGAGGACCATCTATGGGCGGGAGAACCATCTCTATGGGCGGGAGGACCATCTCTATGGGTGGGAGGACCATCTCTACAGGTGGGAGGACCTCGTCCGCGTGTCGGAGGACCGCGGCTGAGGGTGACGCTGTGCGCAGCGGTGACGCGGAACTGCGGGCAGCTGCTGCTGGAGATGTGCGCGGTGGTGCCGGACGGGGTGGTGGCGTTCTTCACCAGCTACGCCTACATGGAGGCCTGCGTCGCCGCCTGGTACGAGCAGGTACGCCGCCCCCGACCCCCGCCCCACCGCGGCCCCACCGTGTCCCCATAGAGTCCCCATGGAGCCCCCGTAGAGTCCCCATAGGGAACCCATAGTGTTCCTCTATTGTCCCCATGGTGTCCCCATAGAGAGCCCATAGTGTCCCCATAGAGAGCCCATAGACTCCCCATAGAGTCCCTGTAGTGTCCCCATAGGGAACCCATGGTGTCCCCATAGAGTCCCCATAGTGTCCCCATAGAGAGCCCATAGAGTCCCTGTAGTGTCCCCATACGGAACCCATGGTGTCCCCACAGGGAACCCATAGAGTCCCTGTAGTGTCCCCATAGGGAACCCATGGTGTCCCCATAGAGTCCCCATAGAGTCCCCATGGAATCCCCATAGAGAACCGATAGAGTCCCCATAGAGAACCCATAGTGTTCCCCTATTGTCCCCATGGTGTCCCCATAGTGTCCCCATATTGTCCCCATAGAGTCCCCATAGGGAACCCATAGTGTTCCTCTCTTGTCCCCATGGTGTCCCCATAGGGAACCCATAGTGTCCCCATAGAGAGCCCATAGACTCCCCATAGAGTCCCTGTAGTGTCCCCATAGGGAACCCATGGTGTCCCCATAGAGTCCCCATAGTGTCCCCATAGAGAGCCCATAGACTCCCCATAGAGAGCCCATAGACTCCCCATAGAGTCCCTGTAGTGTCCCCATAGGAAACCCATGGTGTCCCCATAGAGTCCCCATAGAGAGCCCATAGACTCCCCATAGAGTCCCTGTAGTGTCCCCATAGGGAACCAATGGTGTCCCCATAGAGTGCCCATAGAGAGCCCATAGACTCCCCATAGAGTCCCTGTAGTGTCCCCATAGGGAACCAATGGTGTCCCCATAGAGTCCCCATAGAGAGCCCATAGACTCCCCATAGAGTCCCCATTATGTTCCCATAGAGAGCCCATAGTGTCCCCATAGAGAGCCCATAGTGTCCCCATAGAGTCCCCATAGTGTCCCCATAGAGAGCCCATAGAGTCCCTGTAGTGTCCCCATAGGGAACCCATGGTGTCCCCATAGAGTCCCCATAGTGTCCCCATAGAGAGCCCATAGTGTCCCCATAGAGAGCCCATAGACTCCCCATAGAGTCCCTGTAGTGTCCCCATAGGAAACCCATGGTGTCCCCATAGAGTCCCCATAGAGAGCCCATAGACTCCCCATAGAGTCCCTGTAGTGTCCCCATAGGGAACCAATGGTGTCCCCATAGAGTCCCCATAGAGAGCCCATAGACTCCCCATAGAGAGCCCATAGTGTCCCCATAGAGTCCCCATAGTGTCCCCATAGAGAGCCCATAGAGTCCCTGTAGTGTCCCCATACGGAACCCATGGTGTCCCCACAGGGAACCCATAGAGTCCCTGTAGTGTCCCCATGGTGTCCCCATAGTGTCCCCATAGAGTCCCCATAGAGTCCCCATAGTGTCCCCATAGAGAACCCATAGGAAACCCATAGTGTTCCTCTATTGTCCCCATGGTGTCCCCATAGAGTCCCCATAGAGTCCCCATAGAGTCCCCATATTGTCCCCATAGAGTCCCCATAGAGTCCCCATATTGTCCCCATAGAGTCCCCATAGTTTCCCCATAGAGAACCCATAGTGCCCCCATGGAGTTCCCATAGAGTCCCCATAGAGTCCTCATAGAGAACCCATAGAGAGCCCATAGAGTCCCCATAGTGTCCCCATAGTGTCCCCATAGGGTCCCCGTAGGGTCCCCATAGGGTCCCCATAGAGTCCCCGTGGAGTCCCCATGGAGTCCCCATAGAGTCCCCATAGGGAACCCGTAGTGTCCCTCTATTGTCCCCATGGTGTCCCCATAGAGAGCCCATAGAGTCCCTGTAGTGTCCCCATAGGGAACCCATGGTGTCCCCATAGAGTCCCCATAGAGTCCCCATGGAATCCCCATAGAGAACCCATAGAGTCCCCATAGGGAACCCGTAGTGTCCCTCTATTGTCCCCATGGTGTCCCCATAGAGAGCCCATAGAGTCCCTGTAGTGTCCCCATAGGGAACCCATGGTGTCCCCATAGAGTCCCCATGGAATCCCCATAGAGAACCCATAGAGTCCCCATAGAGAACCCATAGTGTTCCCCTATTGTCCCCATGGTGTCCCCATAGTGTCCCCATATTGTCCCCATAGAGTCCCCATAGGGAACCCATAGTGTTCCTCTCTTGTCCCCATGGTGTCCCCATAGAGTCCCCATAGAGTCCCCATAGAGTCCCCCTAGAGTCCCCATGGAGTCCCCATAGAGTCCCCATAGAGTCCCCATGGAGTCCCCATGGAGTCCCCATATTGTCCCCATAGAGTCCCCATGGAGTCCCCATAGTGTCCCCATATTGTCCCCATAGAGTCCCCATAGAGTCCCCATAGTGTTCCCCTATTGTCCCCACGGTGTCCCCATAGAGTCCCCGTAAAGTGCCCACAGTGTCCCCGCGCTGTCCCTGTTGCCCCGCGCTGTGTTGTTGTGTGGTTGTGTTGTTGTGTCGCAGTGACGCTGTGTCGTCTGGCTGTTGTGTTGTTGTGTGGTTGTGTTGTTGTGTCGCAGTGACGCTGTGTCGTGTGGTTGTTGTGTTGTTGTGTGGTTGTGTTGTTGTGTTGCAGTGACGCTGTGTCGTGTGGTTGTTGTGTTGTTGTGTGGTTGTGTTGTGTTGCAGTGACGTTGTGTCGTGTGGCTGTTGTGTTGTTGTGTGGTTGTGTTGTTGTGTTGCAGTGATGCTGTGTCGTGTGGTTGTTGTGTGGTTGTGTTGCAGTGACGCTGTGTTGTGTGGTTGTTGTGTGGTTGTGTTGTTGTGTTGCAGTGACGCTGTGTCGTGTGGTTGTTGTGTTGTTGTGTGGTTGTGTTGTGTTGCAGTGACGCTGTGTCGTGTGGCTGTTGTGTTGTTGTGTGGTTGTGTTGTTGTGTTGCAGTGATGCTGTGTCGTGTGGTTGTTGTGTGGTTGTGTTGCAGTGACGCTGTGTCGTGTGGTTGTTGTTGTGTGGTTGTGTTGTTGTGTCGCAGTGACGCTGTGTCGTCTGGCTGTTGTGTTGTTGTGTGGTTGTGTTGTTGTGTCGCAGTGACGCTGTGTCGTGTGGTTGTTGTGTTGTTGTGTGGTTGTGTTGTTGTGTTGCAGTGACGCTGTGTCGTGTGGTTGTTGTGTTGTTGTGTGGTTGTGTTGTGTTGCAGTGACGTTGTGTCGTGTGGCTGTTGTGTTGTTGTGTGGTTGTGTTGTTGTGTTGCAGTGATGCTGTGTCGTGTGGTTGTTGTGTGGTTGTGTTGCAGTGACGCTGTGTTGTGTGGTTGTTGTGTGGTTGTGTTGTTGTGTTGCAGTGACGCTGTGTCGTGTGGTTGTTGTGTTGTTGTGTGGTTGTGTTGTGTTGCAGTGACGCTGTGTCGTGTGGCTGTTGTGTTGTTGTGTGGTTGTGTTGTTGTGTTGCAGTGATGCTGTGTCGTGTGGTTGTTGTGTGGTTGTGTTGCAGTGACGCTGTGTCGTGTGGTTGTTGTTTTGTTGTGTGGTTGTGTGGTTGTGTTGCAGTGACGCTGTGTCGTGTGGTTGTTGTTTTGTTGTGTGGTTGTGTTGTTGTGTCGCAGTGACGCTGTGTCGTGTGGTTGTTGTGTTGTTGTGTGGTTGTGTTGTGTTGCAGTGACGTTGTGTCGTGTGGCTGTTGTGTTGTTGTGTGGTTGTGTTGTTGTGTTGCAGTGACGCTGTGTCCTGTGGTTGTTGTGTTGTTGTGTTGCAGTGACGCTGTGTCGTGTGGTTGTTGTGTTGTTGTGTGGTTGTGTTGTTGTGTTGCAGTGACACTGTGTTGTGTGGTTGTTGTGTTGTTGTGTTGCAGTGATGCTGTGTTGCAGTGACGCTGTGTCGTGTGGCTGTTGTGTTGTTGTGTGGTTGTGTTGTTGTGTTGCAGTGACACTGTGTTGTGTGGTTGTTGTGTTGTAGTGTTGCAGTGACGCTGTGTTGTGTGGTTGTTGTGTTGTTGTGTTGCAGTGACGCTGTGTCGTGTGGTTGTTGTGTTGTTGTGTTGCAGTGACGCTGTGTCCTGTGGTTGTTGTGTTGTTGTGTGGTTGTTGTGTTGTTGTGTTGCAGTGACGCTGTGTCGTGTGGTTGTTGTGTTGTTGTGTGGTTGTGTTGTGTTGCAGTGACGCTGTGTCGTGTGGCTGTTGTGTTGTTGTGTGGTTGTGTTGTTGTGTTGCAGTGATGCTGTGTTGTGTGGTTGTTGTGTGGTTGTGTTGCAGTGACGCTGTGTCGTGTGGTTGTTGTTGTGTGGTTGTGTTGTTGTGTCGCAGTGACGCTGTGTCGTGTGGTTGTTGTGTTGTGTGGTTGTGTTGTGTTGCAGTGACGCTGTGTCGTGTGGCTGTTGTGTTGTTGTGTGGTTGTGTTGTTGTGTTGCAGTGATGCTGTGTCGTGTGGTTGTTGTGTTGTTGTGTTGCAGTGACGCTGTGTCGTGTGGTTGTTGTGTTGTTGTGGTTGTGTTGTTGTGTTGCAGTGACGCTGTGTCGTGTGGTTGTTGTGTCGTGTTATTGTGTTATTGTGTTGTGGTGACGCTGTGTCGTGTGGTTGTCATGTTGTGTTATTGTGTTATTGTGTTGCAGTGTTGCTGTGTCGTGTAGTTGTATTGTTGTGTTGTGTTGCAGTGATGTTGTGTGGTTTTGTTGTGTGGTTGTGTCATTGTGTCACGGTTGTGTCATTGTGTGCAGGGGCTCCTGGAGACCGTCCAGCGGCACTAACTCATTTTGTGTCGTTGTGGTGCTGTTGTGTTGTTGTGGTGGTGGTGTGTTGTTGTGTCATTGTGGTGTTGTGTGGTTGTGGTGTTGTGTCATGGTTGTATCTTTGTGTGCAGGGGCTCCTGGAGGCCATCCAGCGGCACTAAGTCATTTTCTGTTGTGGTGGTGCTGTTGTGTCATTGTGTTGTTGTGTTGTGTTGTTGTTGTGTCGTTGTGTGGTTGTGGTGTTGTGTCACGGTTGTGTCTTTGTGTGTAGGGGCTCCTGGAGGCCGTCCAGCGGCACTAACTCATTTTGTGTCGTGGTGGTGGTGTTGTGTTGTTGTGTTGTTGTGTCGTTGTGTCGTTGTGTTGTTGTGTCACGGTTGTGTCATTGTGTGCAGGGGCTCCTGGAGGCCGTCCAGCGTCACTAACTCATTTTGTGTCGTTGTGGTGTTGTTGTGTGGTTGTGTTGTTGTGGTGGTGGTGTGTCGTTGTGTGGTTGTGTCGTTGTGGTGGTGGTGTGTCGTTGTGTGGTTGTGTCGTTGTGTTGTTGTGTCACGGTTGTGTCATTGTGTGCAGGGGCTCCTGGAGGCCGTCCAGCGGCACTAACTCATTTTGTGTCGTGGTGGTGCTGTTGTGTTGTTGTGTGGTTGTGTGGTTGTGTCGTTGTGTTGTTGTGTCACGGTTGTGTCTTTGTGTGCAGGGGCTCCTGGAGGCCGTCCAGCGGCAGTAACTCATTTTGTGTCGCGGTGGTGCTGTTGTGTTGTTGTGTGGTGTGTGGTTGTGTCGTTGTGTCGTTGTGTTGTTGTGTCATGGTTGCGTCATTGTGTGCAGGGGCTCCTGGAGGCCGTCCAGCGGCACTAACTCATTTTGTGTCGTTGTGGTGCTGTTGTGTTGTTGTGGTGGTGGTGTGTGGTTGTGTGGTTGTGTGGTTGTGTGGTTGTGTGGTTGTGTTGTTGTGTCACTGTTGTGTCATTGTGTGCAGGGGCTCCTGGAGGCCGTCCAGCGGCACTAACTCATTTTGTGTCGCGGTGGTGCTGTTGTGTTGTTGTGTGGTTGTGTGGTTGTGTGGTTGTGTTGTTGTGTCACAGTTGTATCTTTGTGTGCAGGGGCTCCTGGAGGGCGTCCAGCGGCACTAACTCATTTTGTGTCGTGGTGGTGCTGTTGTGTTGTTGTGTGGTTGTGTGGTTGTGTTGTTGTGTGGTTGTGTCGTTGTGTTGTTGTGTCACGGTTGTGTCTTTGTGTGCAGGGGCTCCTGGAGGCCGTCCAGCGGCACTAAGTCATTTTGTGTCGTTGTGGTGTTGTTGTGTGGTTGTGTTGTTGTGGTGGTGGTGTGTCGTTGTGTGGTTGTGTCGTTGTGGTGGTGGTGTGTCGTTGTGTGGTTGTGTGGTTGTGTTGTTGTGTCACAGTTGTGTCTTTGTGTGCAGGGGCTCCTGGAGGCCGTCCAGCGTCACTAACTCATTTTGTGTCACGGTGGTGGTGTTGTGTTGTTGTGTGGTTGTGTGGTTGTGTGGTTGTGTGGTTGTGTCGTTGTGTCGTTGTGTGGTTGTGTCGTTGTGTCACGGTTGTGTCGTTGTGTGCAGGGGCTCCTGGAGGCCGTCCAGCGGCACTAACTCATTTTGTGTCATGGTGGTGCTGTTGTGTTGTTGTGTGGTTGTGTGGTTGTGTTGTTGTGTGGTTGTGTCGTTGTGTTGTTGTGTCACGGTTGTGTCTTTGTGTGCAGGGGCTCCTGGAGGCCGTCCAGCGGCACTAAGTCATTTTGTGTCGTTGTGGTGTTGTTGTGTGGTTGTGTTGTTGTGGTGGTGGTGTGTCGTTGTGTGGTTGTGTCGTTGTGGTGGTGGTGTGTCGTTGTGTGGTTGTGTGGTTGTGTTGTTGTGTCACGGTTGTGTCTTTGTGTGCAGGGGCTCCTGGAGGCCGTCCAGCGGCACTAACTCATTTTGTGTCGTGGTGGTGCTGTTGTGTTGTTGTGTGGTTGTGTGGTTGTGTGGTTGTGTGGTTGTGTCGTTGTGTTGTTGTGTCACTGTTGTGTCATTGTGTGCAGGGGCTTCTGGAGGCCGTCCAGCGGCACTAACTCATTTTGTGTCGTGGTGGTGCTGTTGTGTTGTTGTGTGGTTGTGTTGTTGTGTCGTTGTGTCGTTGTGTTGTTGTGTCACGGTTGTGTCATTGTGTGCAGGGGCTCCTGGAGACCGTCCAGCGGCACTAACTCATTTTGTGTCATTGTTGTGGTGTTGTGTTGTTGTGGTGGTGGTGTGTCGTTGTGTGGTTGTGTGGTTGTGTCGTTGTGTCGTTGTGTTGTTGTGTCACGGTTGTGTCTTTGTGTGCAGGGGCTCCTGGAGGCCGTCCAGCGGCACTAACTCATTTTGTGTCGTTGTGGTGTTGTTGTGTGGTTGTGTTGTTGTGGTGGTGGTGTGTCGTTGTGTGGTTGTGTGGTTGTGTTGTTGTGTCACTGTTGTGTCATTGTGTGCAGGGGCTCCTGGAGGCCGTCCAGCGTCACTAACTCATTTTGTGTCACGGTGGTGGTGTTGTGTTGTTGTGTGGTTGTGTGGTTGTGTGGTTGTGTGGTTGTGTCGTTGTGTTGTTGTGTCACTGTTGTGTCATTGTGTGCAGGGGCTTCTGGAGGCCGTCCAGCGGCACTAACTCATTTTGTGTCGTGGTGGTGCTGTTGTGTTGTTGTGTGGTTGTGTTGTTGTGTCGTTGTGTCGTTGTGTTGTTGTGTCACGGTTGTGTCATTGTGTGCAGGGGCTCCTGGAGACCGTCCAGCGGCACTAACTCATTTTGTGTCATTGTGGTGGTGTTGTGTTGTTGTGGTGGTGGTGTGTCGTTGTGTGGTTGTGTGGTTGTGTCGTTGTGTCGTTGTGTTGTTGTGTCACGGTTGTGTCATTGTGTGCAGGGGCTCCTGGAGACCGTCCAGCGGCACTAACTCATTTTGTGTCATTGTGGTGGTGTTGTGTTGTTGTGGTGGTGGTGTGTCGTTGTGTGGTTGTGTCGTTGTGTGGTTGTGTCGTTGTGTGGTTGTGTTGTTGTGTCATGGTTGCGTCATTGTGTGCAGGGGCTCCTGGAGGCCGTCCAGCGGCACTAACTCATTTTGTGTCACGGTGGTGGTGTTGTGTTGTTGTGTGGTTGTGTGGTTGTGTGGTTGTGTGGTTGTGTTGTTGTGTCACGGTTGTGTCGTTGTGTGCAGGGGCTCCTGGAGGCCGTCCAGCGGCACAAACTGATCTTCATCGAAACTCAGGACGGCGCCGAGACCAGCGTGGCTCTGGACAAGTACCAGCAGGTAACACAACTACACAACTACACAACCACACAACCACACAACCACACTACAGCACAGCGAGACAGTGAGACGACACAACTACACAACCACACACTGACACAACTACACTATAGGACAATGACACAACCACACAACGACGCAACGACACTACAGCACAACGAGACAGTGAGATGACACAACTACACAACCACACACCGACACAACTACACAACCACACACCGACACGACTACACTACGACACAACTACACTATAGGACAATGACACAACCACACAACGACGCAACGACGCAACGACGCAACGACACTACAGCACAGCGAGGCAGTGAGATGACACAACTACACAACCACACACCGACACAACTACACAACCACACACCGACACGACTACACTACGACACAACTACACTATAGGACAATGACACAACCACACAACGACGCAATGACGCAACGACACTACAGCACAACGAGACAGTGAGACGACACAACTACACAACCACACACCGACACAACTACACAACCACACACCGACACGACTACACTACGACACAACTACACTATAGGACAATGACACAACCACACAACGACGCAACGACGCAACACTACAGCACAACGAGACAGTGAGATGACACAACTACACAACCACACACCGACACAACTACACAACCACACACCGACACGACTACACTACGACACAACTACACTATAGGACAATGACACAACCACACAACGACGCAACGACGCAACGACACTACAGCACAACGAGACAGGGAGACGACACAACTACACAACCACACACCGACACAACTACACAACCACACACCGACACGACTACACTACGACACAACTACACTATAGGACAATGACACAACCACACAACGACGCAACGACACTACAGCACAACGAGACAGTGAGACGACACAACTACACAACCACACACCGACACGACTACACTACGACACAACTACACTATAGGACAATGACACAACCACACAACGACGCAACAACGCAACGACACTACAGCACAACGAGACAGTGAGATGACACAACTACACAACCACACACCGACACGACTATACAATGACACAGTGACACGACTACACAACTGCACTACAGGACAACGACACAACCACACAACTACACAACGACACAACCACACTATAGCACAACGAGACAGTGAGACGACACAATGACACGACACAACTACACAACCACACACCGACACGACTACACAACGACACAACTATGCTATAGCACAATGACACAACCACACAATGTCACATCGACACAGCAACACAACTACACAACCACACAACTACAGAATGACACGACACGACTACACAGTGACACAACTACACAACTACACTATAGCACAATGACACAACCACGCAACGTCTCTGCGACACAGCAACACAACTACACAACTACACAACCACACAACTGCAGAATGACACAACACGACTACACAGTGACACAACTACACTAGGGCAAAACGACACGACACAGCGACACAATGACACAGCGACACTACTACTACTACACAACAACACAAAGACACAACGACAGAACCGCACAACGACACAACACAACTACACAACGACAGAACCGCACAAAGACACAACTACACAACGACACAGTGGCACTATAGCACGAGACAACCACACAACCACAGTGACAGAACAAAACAGCTTCACAACAACACAACTACACAGCGACACAACCACACAGTGCCACTGTGTTGCTGTGTAGTTGTGTTGTTGTGTGGTTGTGACATTGGTTGTGTCGCTGTGTCGCTGTGTCATTGTGTTGCTGTGTGGTTGTGTCATTGTGTCACTGTGTCGCTGTGACATTGTGTTGCTGTGTCATTGTGTCGCTGTGTCACTGTGTCGTTGTGTCACTGTGTCATTGTGTCATTGTGTCGCTGTGTCACTTTGTCATTGTGTCGTTGTGTGGTTGTGTGGTTGTGCCACTGTGTCGCTGTGTCGCTGTGTGATTGTGTCGTTGTGTCGTTGTGTCATTGTGTCACTGTGTCATTGTGTCGCTGTGTCACTGTGTCGCTGTGTCATTGTGTCACTGTGTCGCTGTGTCACTGTGTCGCTGTGTCACTGTGTCGTTGTGTCACTGTGTCGTTGTGTCACTGTGTCGCTGTGTCATTGTGTCATTGTGTCACTGTGTCGCTGTGTCACTGTGTCGCTGTGTCACTGTCGTTGTGTCACTGTGTCGTTGTGTCATTGTGTCACTGTGTCATTGTGTCGCTGTGTCATTGCGTCACGGTGTCGCTGTGTCATTGTGTCGTGTCACTGTGTCATTGTGTCGCTGTGTCGTTGTGTCACTGTGTCATTGTGTCATTGTGTCACTTTCTCGTTGTGTCATTGTGTCACTTTCTCGTTGTGTCATTGTGTCACTGTGTCATTATGTCGCTGTGTCATTGCATCACGGTGTCGCTGTGTCATTGTGTCATTGTGTTGCTGTGTCATTGCGTCACGGTGTCGCTGTGTTATTGTGTCATTGTGTCACTGTGTCATTGTGTCGCTGTGTCATTGCGTCACGGTGTCGCTGTGTCATTGTGTCATTGTGTCGCTGTGTCATTGTGTCATTGTGTCATTGTGTCGCTGTGTCATTGTGTCGCTGTGTCATTGTGTTGCTGTGTCGTTGTGTCATTGTGTTGCTGTGTCGTTGTGTCATTGTGTCATTGTGTCGCTGTGTCGCTGTGTCATTGTGTCGCTGTGTCATTGTGTCGCTGTGTCGCTGTGTCACTGTGTCGCTGTGTCACTGTGTCATTGTGTTGCTGTGTGGTTGTGTCATTGTGTCATTGTGTCGCTGTGTCGCTGTGTCACTGTGTGGTTGTGTCATTGTGTCATTGTGTCGCTGTGTCATTGTGTCACTGTGTCGTTGTGTGGTTGTGTCGTTGCGTCATTGTGTCGCTGTGTCACTGTGTCGTTGTGTCACTGTGTCATTGTGTCGCTGTGTCACTGTGTCATTGTGTCGTTGTGTCACTGTGTCACTGTGTCATTGTGTCGCTGTGTCATTGTGTCGTTGTGTCGCTGTGTCATTGTGTCGTTGTGTCACTGTGTCACTGTGTCGTTGTGTCACTGTGTCACTGTGTCGTTGTGTCGTTGTGTCATTGTGTCGCTGTGTCATTGTGTCACTGTGTCGTTGTGTCGTTGTGACATTGTGTCACTGTGTCATTCTGTCATTGTGTCGCTGTGTTGTTGTGTCACTGTGTCATTGCATCACGGTGTCGCTGTGTGGTTGTGTCATTGTGTCGCTGTGTCATTGTGTCATTGTGTCACTGTGTCATTGTGTCGCTGTGTCACTGTGTCATTGTGTCGTTGTGTCATTGTGTCACTGTGTCATTGTGTCACTGTGTCGCTGTGTCACTGTGTCATTGTGTCACTGTGTCACTGTGTCGCTGTGTCACTGTGTCGCTGTGTCACTGTGTCACTGTGTCGTTGTGTCATTGTGTCACTGTGTCATTGTGTCACTGTGTCATTGTGTCACTGTGTCATTATGTCGCTGTGTCATTGTGTCGCTGTGTCATTGTGTCATGGTGTCGCTGTGTCATTGTGTCATTGTGTCGCTGTGTCATTGTGTCACTGTGTCATTGTGTCGCTGTGTCATTGTGTCGCTGTGTCACTGTGTCATTGTGTTGCTGTGTGGTTGTGTCATTGTGTCATTGTGTCGCTGTGTCGCTGTGTCATTGTGTTGCTGTGTCGTTGTGTCGCTGTGTCGCTGTGTCATTGTGTTGCTGTGTGGTTGTGTCATTGTGTCGTTGTGTCATTGTGTCACTGTCATTGCGTCACTGTGTCACTGTGTCGCTGTGTCACTGTGTCGTTGTGTCATTGTGTCACTGTGTCATTGCGTCACTGTGTCATTGTGTCGCTGTGTCACTGTGTCGTTGTATCATTGTGTCACTGTGTCATTGTGTCGTTGTGTCACTGTGTCATTGTGTCGCTGTGTCATTGTGTCATTGTGTCGCTGTGTCACTGTGTCGCTGTGTCATTGTGTCACTGTGTCGCTGTGTCACTGTGTCGCTGTGTCACTGTGTCGTTGTGTCACTGTGTCGTTGTGTCACTGTGTCGCTGTGTCATTGTGTCATTGTGTCACTGTGTCGCTGTGTCACTGTGTCGCTGTGTCACTGTCGTTGTGTCACTGTGTTGTTGTGTCATTGTGTCACTGTGTCATTATGTCGCTGTGTCATTGCATCACGGTGTCGCTGTGTCATTGTGTCATTGTGTTGCTGTGTCATTGCGTCACGGTGTCGCTGTGTTATTGTGTCATTGTGTCACTGTGTCATTGTGTCGCTGTGTCATTGCGTCACGGTGTCGCTGTGTCATTGTGTCATTGTGTCGCTGTGTCATTGTGTCATTGTGTCATTGTGTCGCTGTGTCATTGTGTCGCTGTGTCATTGTGTTGCTGTGTCGTTGTGTCATTGTGTTGCTGTGTCGTTGTGTCATTGTGTCATTGTGTCGCTGTGTCGCTGTGTCATTGTGTCGCTGTGTCATTGTGTCGCTGTGTCGCTGTGTCACTGTGTCGCTGTGTCACTGTGTCATTGTGTTGCTGTGTGGTTGTGTCATTGTGTCATTGTGTCACTGTGTCGCTGTGTCACTGTGTCGCTGTGTCACTGTGTCACTGTGTCGTTGTGTCATTGTGTCACTGTGTCATTGTGTCACTGTGTCATTGTGTCACTGTGTCATTATGTCGCTGTGTCATTGTGTCGCTGTGTCATTGTGTCATGGTGTCGCTGTGTCATTGTGTCATTGTGTCGCTGTGTCATTGTGTCACTGTGTCATTGTGTCGCTGTGTCATTGTGTCGCTGTGTCACTGTGTCATTGTGTTGCTGTGTGGTTGTGTCATTGTGTCATTGTGTCGCTGTGTCGCTGTGTCATTGTGTTGCTGTGTCGTTGTGTCGCTGTGTCGCTGTGTCATTGTGTTGCTGTGTGGTTGTGTCATTGTGTCGTTGTGTCATTGTGTCACTGTCATTGCGTCACTGTGTCACTGTGTCGCTGTGTCACTGTGTCGTTGTGTCATTGTGTCACTGTGTCATTGCGTCACTGTGTCATTGTGTCGCTGTGTCACTGTGTCGTTGTATCATTGTGTCACTGTGTCATTGTGTCGTTGTGTCACTGTGTCATTGTGTCGCTGTGTCATTGTGTCATTGTGTCGCTGTGTCACTGTGTCGCTGTGTCATTGTGTCACTGTGTCGCTGTGTCACTGTGTCGCTGTGTCACTGTGTCGTTGTGTCACTGTGTCGTTGTGTCACTGTGTCGCTGTGTCATTGTGTCATTGTGTCACTGTGTCGCTGTGTCACTGTGTCGCTGTGTCACTGTCGTTGTGTCACTGTGTTGTTGTGTCATTGTGTCACTGTGTCATTATGTCGCTGTGTCATTGCATCACGGTGTCGCTGTGTCATTGTGTCATTGTGTTGCTGTGTCATTGCGTCACGGTGTCGCTGTGTTATTGTGTCATTGTGTCACTGTGTCATTGTGTCGCTGTGTCATTGCGTCACGGTGTCGCTGTGTCATTGTGTCATTGTGTCGCTGTGTCATTGTGTCATTGTGTCATTGTGTCGCTGTGTCATTGTGTCGCTGTGTCATTGTGTCGCTGTGTCGCTGTGTCATTGTGTTGCTGTGTCGTTGTGTCATTGTGTCATTGTGTGTTTGTGTCATTGTGTGGTTGTGTGGTTGTGTGGTTGTGTCATTGTGTCGTTGTGTGGTTGTGTGGTTGTGTCATTGTGTCGTTGTGTGGTTGTGTCGTTCCAGGCGTGTGAGAACGGCCGTGGGGCGGTTTTGCTGTCGGTGGCGCGGGGAAAGGTGTCCGAGGGCGTCGACTTCGGTCAGTGGGGGGGGGGGGGGGAGAAATGGGGGGAGGGAGAATTGGGGGGGGGGACAAATGGGGGGGGGACAAATGGGGGGGAAAGAATTGGGGGGAGGGGGGGAGAAATGGGGGGAGGGAGAATTGGGGGGGGGGACAAATGGGGGGGGGGACAAATGGGGGGGAAAGAATTGGGGGGAGGGGGGGAGAAATGGGGGGGGGGACAAATGGGGGGGGACAAATGGGGGGGGGACAAATGGGGGGAGGGAGAATTGGGGGGAGGGGGGGAGAAATGGGGGGGGAGAAATGTGGGGGAGAATTGGGGGGAGGGGGGGAGAAATGGGGGGGGGAGAAATGTGGGGGAGAATTGGGGGGAGGGGGGAGAAATGGGGGGGGAGAATTGGGGGAGGGGGGGAACAAATGGGGGGGAGAAATGGGGGGGGAGAAATGGGGGGGGAGAATTGGGGGAGGGGGGGAACAAATGGGGGGAGGGGGGGAGAAATGGGGGGGGAGAATTGGGGGGGGGAGAAATGGGGGGGAGGGGGAGAATTGGGGGGGGAGAAATGGGGGGGGAGAATTTGGGGGAGGAGTGGGGGGAGAATTGGGGGGGGGAGAAATGGGGGGGAGGTGGAGAAATAGGGGGGGAGAATTAGGGGGAGGGGGGGGACAAATGGGGGGGAGAATTGGGGGGGGAGAAATGGGGGGGGAGAATTGGGGGGAGGGGGGAGAGAAATGGGGGGGAAAGGGAGAAATGGGGGGGGAGAATTCGGGGAGGGGGGGAAAATTGGGGGGGGAGAAATTTGGGGGGGGAAGAATTGGGGGGAGGGGTGGAGAAATGGGGGGGGAGAATTGGGGGGAGGGGGGGGGAGAAATGGGGGGGGGGGAGAAATGGAGGGGGGGCACCGAGGGGGAGCACCGGGGTGGGGGGGGGAGAGGGGATAAGGGGGGGGCGGTGGGGAAATGGGGGGATGGGGGGGAGGGGAAGGGGGTGGGGGGGGGGAAATGGGGAAGGGGGGGGATGGGGAAATGGGGGGGATGGGGATGAGGGGAGGGGGGAGGGGGGGATGAGTGGGGGGGGAAAAGGGGGGGCAGGGGAGTGGGAAAAGGGGGGCGGGGGGGGAAATGGGGGATCCGGGGGGGGAAGGGGGGGGGCAGGAAAGTGGGGGGGGTGGGGAGATGGGGGGAGGGGTTAATGTGGGGGGATGGGGGGGGACGGGGGGGGAAGGGGGGGTGAGGTTGGGGGGGAAGGGAAAAGGGGGTGTGGGGGGGTATGGGGGAGGGGGGATGAGTGGGGGGGAAATGGGGGGTGCGGGGGGGAGGGGTCATGGGGGGGACGGGGCTGTTTGGGGGGAGGGGGGGAGGGGAGGGGGGGTCATTGGGGGGGATGAGTGGGGGGGAAATGGGGAAGGGGGGTGGGGGGGTCACGGGGGGGATGGGGATGGGGGTGGGGGGGAAATGAGGGGGTGGGGGGGAGGGGGAAATGTGGGGGATGGGGGAAATGTGGGGGGGGTCATGGGGGGGTGAGGGGTGGGGGTGTTGGGGGGGATGGGGGGTGGGGGAGGGGGTCATAGGGGGGGATGAGTGGGGGGGGAAGGGGGGGTGGGGGTTGTGGGGGTCACGGGGGGGATGGGGTTGGGGGGGAAGTGGGGGGGTGTGGGGGAGGGGTCATGGGGGGTGGGGGTGTATGGGGGGAAAGGGGGGGCGGGGGGTTCTGGGGGGGTGATGGGGGGGTGGGGGGCGTGGGGGGACACGGGGATTGGGGGGTTGGGGGGTGATGGGGGTGGGGGGGATGGGGGGAGGGGGGATGGGGGGGATGGGGAAAATGTAGGGGGGTCATGGGGGGGTGAGGGGTGGGGGTGTGGGGGGGAGGGGTTGCAGGGGGAGGGGGGGTCATGGGCGGGTGGGGGTGTGGGGGAGGGGGTCATGGGGGGGGATGAGTGGGGGGGAAGGGGGGAGGGGGGTGGGGGGGTCACAGGGGGGATGGGGATGGGGGTGGGGGGAAATGGGGGGGTGGGGGGGAGGGGGAAATGGGGGGGTGGGGGGGAGGGGGAAATGGGGGGGATGGGGGAAATGTGGGGGAGTCATGGGGGGTTGAGGGGTGGGGGTGTTCGGGGGGAGGGGTTGCAGGGGGAGGGGGGGTCATGGGGGGGTGGGGGGGGTGGGGGAGGGGGTCATGGGGGGGGATGAGTGGGGGGGAAGAGGGGGTGGGGGGAGGGGTAAACTTTGGGGGCGGGGGGAGATCGTGGGGGGAGGGGGGTGAGTGTGGGGGCAAAGGGGGGGGGGTGGGGGATGTGGGGCGATGGGGGGACACGGGGACGGGGGGTGGGGGAGGGGGGGGGGTGATGGATGCGTGCCCCCCCCCCCATTGTGGCGCAGTGCACCACTACGGCCGCGCCGTCATCATGTTCGGGGTTCCCTACGTCTACACACAGAGCCACGTCCTCAAGGTGCGCTGTGGGGCGCGTGTGGGGCGGGGGGGGGGGGGGGGGATGTGGGGCGGGGGGGGGGGGGCGTGTGTGGGGCGGGGGGGGGAGGGGGGGGTTTGGGTTGGGGGCGGAATTTGGGATGGGGGGGTGGGGTGAATGTGGGGAGGATATGGGGTGGGTGTGGGGCGGGGGGGGTTGGGTTGGGGGCAGATGTGGGGCGGGTGTGGGGCAGGGGGTGGCAGATGTGGGGCGGGGGGGTTGGGGGCAGATGTGGGGCAGGTGTGGGGCAGATGGGTGGGGTGGCAGATGTGGGGCGGGTGTGGGGCGGGGGGGGTTGGGTTGGGGGCAGATGTGGGGCAGGAGTGGGGCAGGGGGGTGGCAGATGTTGGGAGGGGGTTTGGGGGCAGATGTGGGGCGGGGGGGGTTGGGAGCAGATGTGGGGCGGGTGTGGGGTGGGTGTGGGGCACGGGGGGGTTGTGTTGGGGGCGGATGTGGGGCGGGTGTGGGGCAGGTGGGGTTGGGTTGGGGGCAGATGTGGGGCAGTGTGGGGCAGGGGGGTGGCAGATGTGGGGCGGGTGGGGTTGGGGGCAGATGTGGGGCGGGTGTGGGGTGGGGGGGCGGCTGGTGTGGGGCAGGGGGGATAGGGGGGATTGGGTTGGGGGCGGTTGTGGGGCAGGTGTGGGGCAGATGTGGGGTGGGGTGGCAGATGTGGGCGGGTGTGGGGCGGGGGGGGCAGGGGGGTTGGGTTGGGGGCAGATGTGGGGCAGGTGTGGGGCAGGGGGGTGGCAGATGTGGGGCGGGGGGGGTTGGGGGCAGATGTGGGGCGGGTGTGGGGCAGGGGGGTTGGTTTGGGGGCAGATGTGGGGCAGGTGTGGGGCAGGGGGGTGGCAGATGTGGGGCGGGGGGGTTGGGGGCAGATGTGGGGCGGGTGTGGGGCGGGTGTGGGGCAGGGGGGTTGGTTTGGGGGCAGATGTGGGGCAGGTGTGGGGCAGGGGGTGGCAGATGTGGGGCGGGGGGGTTGGGGGCAGATGTGGGGCGGGGGGGTTGGGAGCAGATGTGGGGCGGGTGTGGGGTGGGTGTGGGGCAGGGGGGGGTTGGGTTGGGGGCGGATGTGGGGCGGGTGTGGGGCAGGGGGGGTGGGGGGGCAGATGTGGGGCAGCTGTGGGGCTGAGGGGGGGGTGGATGTGTGGGGTGGATGTGGGGTGGGGGGTGGATGTGGGGCAGAAGTGGGATGGATGTGGGGCAGATGTGGGGTGGAGGGGGCGGGTGGGGGCAAAAGTGGGATGCCCATAGCTCTGCCCCCCAAGTGCCCCTTGCTGCCCCCCAAGTGCACGTTGCTGCCCCCCAAGTGTCCGTGCCCCATAGCTCTGCCCCCCAAGTGCCCCTTCCTGCCCCCCAAGTGCGCGTTGCTGCCACCCAATTGCCCCTTGCTGCCCCCCAAGTGCCCCTTGCTGCCCCCCAAGTGCTCCTTGCTGCCCCCCAAGTGTCTGTGCCCCATAGCTCTGCCCCCCAAGTGCGCGTTGCTGCCCCCCAAGTGTCCGTGCCCCATAGCTCTGCCCCCCAAGTGACCCTTGCTGCCCCCCAAGTGCGCGTTGCTGCCCCCCAAGTGTCCGTGCCCCATAGCTCTGCCCCCCAAGTGCCCCTTGCTGCCCCCAAGTGCGCGTTGCTGCCCCCCAAGTGCCCCTTGCTGCCCCCAAGTGTCCGTGCCCCATAGCTCTGCCCCCCAAGTGCCCCTTCCTGCCCCCAAGTGTGCCCCCCAATCTGCCCCTAGCCAATGCCCCCCAAGTGCCCTTGCTGCCCCAAGTCCTCCCCAAGTGCGTTGCTGCCCCCAAGTGTCGTGCCCCATAGCTCTGCCCCCCAAGTGCGCGTTGCTGCCCCCCAAGTGTCCGTGCCCCATAGCTCTGCTCCCCCAAGTGCCCCTTGCTGCCCCCCAAGTGCGCGTTGCTGCCCCCCAAGTGCCCCTTGCTGCCCCCCAAGTGCGCGTTGCTGCCCCCCAAGTGTCCGTGCCCCATAGCTCTGCCCCCAAGTGCCCCTTGCTGCCCCCCAAGTGCGCGTTGCTGCCCCCAAGTGCCCTTGCTGCCCCCCAAGTGCGCGTTGCTGCCCCCAAGTGCCCCTTGCTGCCCCCAAGTGTCCGTGCCCCATAGCTCTGCCCCCCAAGTGCTCCTTGCTGCCCCCCAAGTGCGCGTTGCTGCCCCCCAAGTGCTCCTTGCTGCCCCCCAAGTGTCTGTGCCCCGTAGCTCTGCCCCCAAGTGCGCGTTGCTGCCCCCCAAGTGCGCGTTGCTGCCCCCCAAGTGCTCCTTGCTGCCCCCCAAGTGCGCGTTGCTTCCCCCCAAGTGCCCCTTGCTGCCCCCCAAGTGCCCTTGCTGCCCCCAAGTGCTCCTTGCTGCCCCCCAAGTGTCTGTGCCCCATCGCTCTGCCCCCCAAGTGCATGTTGCTGCCCCCAAGTGCCCGTGCCCCATAGCTCTGGCCCCCAAGTGTGCATTGCTGCCCCCAAGTGTCTGTGCCCCATAGATCTGGCCCCCAAGTGCCCTGGCTGCCCCCCAGGTGCCCCTTGCTGCCCCCGAAGTGCGCGTTGCTGCCCCCCAAGTGCTCCTTGCTGCCCCCCAAGTGTCTGTGCCCCATAGCTCTGCCCCCCAATGCCCCTTGCTGCCCCCCAAGTGCGCGTTGCTGCCCCCCAAGTGCCCCTTGCTGCCCCCCAAATGCTCCTTGCTGCCCCCCAAGTGCGCGTTGCTGCCCCCAAGTGCCCCTTGCTGCCCCCCAAGTGCCCCTTGCTGCCCCCCAAATGCCCCTTGCTGCCCCCCAAGTGCCCCTGGCTGCCCCCCAAGTGCTCCTTGCTGCCCCCCAAGTGCGCATTGCTGCCCCCCAAGTGTCTGTGCCCCATAGCTCTGCCCCCCAAGTGCCCCTTGCTGCCCCCCAAGTGCGCGTTGCTGCCCCCCATGTGCGCGTTGCTGCCCCCCAATGCCCCTTGCTGCCCCCCAAGTGCGCGTTGCTGCCCCCCAAGTGCCCCTTGCTGCCCCCCAAATGCTCCTTGCTGCCCCCCAAGTGCGCGTTGCTGCCCCCCAAGTGCCCCTTGCTGCCCCCCAAGTGCCCCTTGCTGCCCCCCAAATGCCCTTGCTGCCCCCCAAGTGCCCCTGGCTGCCCCCCAAGTGCTCCTTGCTGCCCCCCAAGTGCGCATTGCTGCCCCCCAAGTGTCTGTGCCCCATAGCTCTGCCCCCCAAGTGCCCCTTGCTGCCCCCCAAGTGCGCGTTGCTGCCCCCCATGTGCGCGTTGCTGCCCCCCAAGTGCGCGTTGCTGCCCCCCAAGTGCGCGTTGCTGCCCCCCAGGCGCGGCTGCAGTACCTCCGGGAGCAGTTTCAGCTGCGGGAGAACGATTTCCTGACGTTCGACGCCATGCGGCACGCGGCGCAATGTGTGGGGCGGGCGCTGCGCGGCAAGACCGACTACGGCCTCATGGTGTTCGCGGACAAGGTCTGCCCCATAGCGCCCCATAGCGTGCCCCATAGCGTGCCCCATAGCGTGCCCCATAGCGTGCCCCATAGCGCAATGTGTGGGGCGGGCGCTGCGCGGCAAGACCGACTACGGCCTCATGGTGTTCGCGGACAAGGTCTGCCCCATAGCGCCCCATAGCGTGCCCAATAGCGCCCCATAGCGTGCCCCATAGCGTGCCCCATAGCGTGCCCCATAGCGCCCCATAGCGTGCCCCATAGCGTGCCCCATAGCGCCCCATAGCGTGCCCCATAGCGTGCCCCATAGCGTGCCCCATGGCGCCCCATTGCGTACCCCATAGCGTGCCCCATAGCGCCCCATAGCGTGCCCCATAGCGTGCCCCATAGCGTGCCCCATAACGTGCCCCATAGCGTGCCCCATAGCGCCCCATAGCGTGCCCCATAGCGTGCCCCATAGCGTGCCCCATAGCGCCCCATAGCGTGCCCCATAGCGCCCCATAGCGTGTCCCATAGCGTGCCCCATAGGGCCCTATAGCGTGCCCCATAGCGCCCATAGCGTGCCCCATAGCGTGCCCCATAGCGCCCCATAGCGTGCCCCATAGCGTGCCCCATAGCGTGCCCCATAGCGCCCCATAGCGTGCCCCATAGCGTGCCCCATAGCGTGCCCCATAGCGCCCCATAGCGTGCCCCATAGCGCCCCATAGCGTGCCCCATAGCGTGCCCCATAGGGCCCCATAGCGTGCCCCATAGCGTGCCCCATAGCGTGCCCCATAGCGTGCCCCATAGCGCAATGTGTGGGGCGGGCGCTGCGCGGCAAGACCGACTACGGCCTCATGGTGTTCGCGGACAAGGTCTGCCCCATAGCGCCCCATAGCGTGCCCCATAGCGTGCCCCATAGC
>JAUPFR010000425.1:0-22212 GCA_036925125.1 Oreortyx pictus | reverse complement strand
GCCCCATAGCGACCCCATGGTCCACAACAGTCACGCTGTGGGGCTGCTGCTCGCGCTCGCTATGTACTTCCGAGGTGAGAAACCCAACGACCCCATAACCCCAACGGCCCCATAGACTCCAATGACCCCATAACCCCAACGACCCCATAACCCCAACGGCCCCATAACCCCAACGACCCCATAGACCCCCAACGACCCCATAGACCCCAACGACCCCATAACCCCCAACGACCCCATAGACCCCAACGACCCCATAACCCCAACAACCCCATAGACCCCAACAACCCCATAACCCCCAACGACCCCATAACCCCCAATGACCCTATAGCCCCCAACGACCCCATAGACCCCCAATGACCCCATAGACCCCAACAACCCCATAACCCCCAACGACCCCATGACCCCAATGACCCCATGACCCCCAACGACCCCATAGACCCAACGACCCCATAACCCCAACAACCCCATAACCCCCAACGACCCCATGACCCCAATGACCCCATGACCCCCCAACGACCCCATAGACCCCCAGTGACCCCATAGACCCCAACCACCCCATAACCCCCAACGGCCCCATAACCCCAACGACCCCATAGACCCCCAACGACCCCATAGACCCCCAATGACCCCATAACCCAACGACCACATAACCCCCAACGACCCCATGACCGCAATGACCCCATGACCCCCAACGACCCCATAGACCCAACGACCCCATAACCCCAACAACCCCATAACCCCCAACGACCCCATGACCCCAATGACCCCATGACCCCCAACGACCCCATAGACCCCCAGTGACCCCATAGACCCCAACAACCCCATAACCCCCAACGACCCCATGACTCCAATGACCCCATGACCCCCAACGACCCCATAGACCCAACAACCCCATAACCCCAACGACCCCATAACCCCAACGGCCCCATAACCCCAACGACCCCATAGACCCCCAATGACCCCATAACCCAACGACCCCATAACCCCAACGAATCCAAGACCCCAACGACCCCATAACCCCCAACATACATGTCCCCGTGTCCCCGTGTCCCCCATGTCCCTATGTCCCCCATGTCCCCATGTCCCCATGTCCCCATGTCCCCCCGCTGTCCCCCCCCCGCTGTCCCCCTCCCCACTGTCCCCATGTCCCCGTGTCCCCCCACTGTCCCCGTGTCCCCCCGCTGTCCCTCCCCCGGCTGTCCCCATGTCCCCATGTCCCCCCACTGTCCCCGTGTCCCCCCACTGTCCCCCCCCCGCTATCCCCGTGTCCCCATGTCCCCCCACTGTCCCCATGTCCCCCCGCTGTCCCCCCCCCACTGTCCCCATGTCCCCATGTCCCCCCACTGTCCCCGTGTCCCCCCGCTGTCCCCCCCCGCTGTCCCCATGTCCCCCCGCTGTCCCCGTGTCCCCCTGCTGTCCCCCCCCGTGTCCCCGTGTCCCCCCACTGTCCCCGTGTCCCTCCGCTGTCCCCCCACCGTGTCCCCCCACTGTCCCCGTGTCCCCCTGCTGTCCCCCCCCGCTTTCCCCCCCCCATGTCCCCATGTCCCCATGTCCCCGTGTCCCCGTGTCCCCCCGCTGTCCCTCCCCTGCTGTCCCCATGTCCCCATGTCCCCCCACTGTCCCCGTGTCCCCCCGCTGTCCCTCCCCTGCTGTCCCTGTGTCCCCATGTCCCCCCACTGTCCCCGTGTCCCTCCGCTGTCCCCCCCCCGTGTCCCCGTGTCCCCCCACTGTCCCCGTGTCCCTCCGCTGTCCCCCCCCCCGTGTTCCCGTGTCCCCCCACTGTCCCCGTGTCCCCCCGCTGTCCCCCCCCTGCTGTCCCCATGTCCCCATGTCCCCATGTCCCCCCACTGTCCCCGTGTCCCCCCCGCTGTCCCCCCCCGTGTCCCCATGTCCCCCCCGCCGTCCCCGTGTCCCCCTGCTGTCCCCCCCCCGTGTCCCCGTGTCCCCCCACTGTCCCCGTGTCCCCCCGCTGTCCCCCCCCTGTGTCCCCATGTCCCCCCGCCGTCCCCCGTGTCTCCCTGCTGTCCCCCCCCCCGTGTCCCCGTGTCCCCCCACTGTCCCCGTGTCCCCCCGCTGTCCCCCCCTGTGTCCCCATGTCCCCCCGCCGTCCCCGTGTCTCCCTGCTGTCCCCCCCCCCCGTGTCCCCGTGTCCCCCCACTGTCCCCGTGTCCCCCCGCTGTCCCCCCCAGTGTCCCCGTGTCCCCCCACTGTCCCCGTGTCCCCCCGCTGTCCCCCCCATGTCCCCATGTCCCCCCACTGTCCCCGCTGTCCCCCCCCCGTGTCCCCGTGTCCTCCCACTGTCCCCGTGTCCCTCCGCTGTCCCCCCCATGTCCCCGTGTCCCCCCCACTGTCCCCGTGTCCCCCCGCTGTCCCCCCCCGTGTCCCCATGTCCCCCCGCCGTCCCCCGTGTCCCCCTGCTGTCCCCCCCCCCGTGTCCCCGTGTCCCCCCACTGTCCCCGTGTCCCCGTGTCCCCGTGTCCCCATGTCCCCCCACTGTCCCCGTGTCCCTCCGCTGTCCCCCCCCGTGTCCTCGTGTCCCCCCACTGTCCCCGTGTCCCCCTGCTGTCCCCGTGTCCCCCCGCTGTCCCTGTGTCCCCCTGCTGTCCCCTCCCCCCCGCTGTCCCCCCCCCCGTGTCCCCGTGTCCCCCCCGCCGTCCCCGTGTCCCCCCCGCTGTCCCCCCCCCCGCCGTCCCCCCGCCGTCCGCGCTCCGAGCTCCGTGGCCGTGTGCGCAGATCAGATCTTCTGGGCCAAGGACGTCATCTTCCTGGTGACGGAACACGACGTGTTGGGCACCGAGCTGTGGCTGGACGCCTACCACGGCCTCAACCGCTCCGGTCAGCCCCCCCAAAACCGCGGACCCCAAAACGGACACCCCCCCCACCCCCCCCCCCCCCCACCGCCCAGATCTCTGCCCGGCGACCCCAGTACAGAGCCCAAACTGAGCCCAAAACCATGGACCCCCAAAAAGGAGCCCCCCCAGATCTGTGCCCTGTGACCCCAAAATGGACCCTGAAAAATAGAGCCCAGAACAGAGCCCCCCCAGATCTGTGCCCTGTGACCCCAAAACAGAGCCCAAACCCACGGACCCCAAAAAGGAGCCCCCCCAGATCCGTGCCCTGTGACCCCAAAACAGAGCCCAAACCCACGGACCCCAAAAAGGAGCCCCCCCAGATCCGTGCCCTGTGACCCCAAAACAGAGCCCAGAACAGAGCCCAAACCCACAGACCCCAAACCCACGGACCCCAAAAAGGAGCCCCCCAAATCTGTGCCCTGTGACCCCCAAAACAGAGCCCAGAACAGAGCCCCCCCAGATCCGTGCCCTGTGACCCCAAAACAGACCCCCAAACCCATGGACCCCAAAAAGGAGCCCCCCCAGATCCGTGCCCTGTGACCCCAGAACAGAGCCCAAACCCACGGACCCCAAAAAGGAGCCCCCCCAGGTCTGTGCCCTGTGACCCCAAAATGGACCCTGAAAAGCAGAGCCCAGAACAGAGCCCCCCCAGATCTGTGCCCTGTGACCCCAAAACAGACCCCAAACCCATGGACCCCAAAAAGGAGCCCCCCCAGATCCGTGCCCTGTGACCCCAAAACAGAGCCCAAACCCACGGACCCCAAAAAGGAGCCCCCCCAGATCCGTGCCCTGTGACCCCAAAACAGAGCCCAGAACAGAGCCCCCCCAGATCTGTGCCCTGTGACCCCAAAACAGACCCCAAACCCACGGACCCCAAAAAGGAGCCCCCCCAGATCCGTGCCCTGTGACCCCAAAACAGACCCCAAACCCACGGACCCCAAAAAGGAGCCCCCCAAATCCGTGCCCTGTGACCCCAAAACAGAGCCCAAACCCACGGACCCCAAAAAGGAGCCCCCCAAATCCGTGCCCTGTGACCCCAAAACAGAGCCCAGAACAGAGCCCAAACCCACAGACCCCAAACCCACGGACCCCAAAAAGGAGCCCCCCCAGATCCGTGCCCTGTGACCCCAAAACAGAGCCCAAACCCACGGACCCCAAAAAGGAGCCCCCCCAGATCCGTGCCCTGTGACCCCAAAACAGAGCCCAGAACAGAGCCCCCCCAGATCTGTGCCCTGTGACCCCAAAACAGACCCCAAACCCACGGACCCCAAAAAGGAGCCCCCCCAGATCCGTGCCCTGTGACCCCAAAACAGACCCCAAAC
This sequence comes from Oreortyx pictus, assembly GCA_036925125.1. NCBI lineage: Eukaryota > Metazoa > Chordata > Aves > Galliformes > Odontophoridae > Oreortyx > Oreortyx pictus. The sequence continues at coordinate 18,038 of JAUPFR010000425.1, read as the reverse complement.
CCACGGACCCCAAAAAGGAGCCCCCCAAATCCGTGCCCTGTGACCCCAAAACAGAGCCCAAACCCACGGACCCCAAAAAGGAGCCCCCCAAATCCGTGCCCTGTGACCCCAAAACAGAGCCCAGAACAGAGCCCAAACCCACAGACCCCAAACCCACGGACCCCAAAAAGGAGCCCCCCCAGATCCGTGCCCTGTGACCCCAAAACAGAGCCCAAACCCACGGACCCCAAAAAGGAGCCCCCCCAGATCCGTGCCCTGTGACCCCAAAGCAGAGCCCAAACCCACGGACCCCAAAAAGGAGCCCCCCCAGATCCGTGCCCTGTGACCCCAAAACAGACCCCAAACCCATGGACCCCAAAAAGGAGCCCCCCCAGATCCGTGCCCTGTGACCCCAAAACAGAGCCCAAACCCACGGACCCCAAAAAGGAGCCCCCCCAGATCCGTGCCCTGTGACCCCAAAACAGAGCCCAGAACAGAGCCCCCCCAGATCTGTGCCCTGTGACCCCAAAACAGACCCCAAACCTACGGACCCCAAAATGGAGCCCCCCCAGATCCGTGCCCTGTGACCCCAAAACAGAGCCCAGAACAGAGCCCAAACCCACAGACCCCAAACCTACGGACCCCAAAATGGAGCCCCCCCAGATCCGTGCCCTGTGACCCCAAAACAGAGCCCAGAACAGAGCCCAAACCCACAGACCCCAAACCCACGGACCCCAAAAAGGAGCCCCCCCAGATCCGTGCCCTGTGACCCCAAAACAGAGCCCAAACCCACGGACCCCAAAAAGGAGCCCCCCCAGATCCGTGCCCTGTGACCCCAAAACAGACCCCAAACCCACGGACCCCAAAAAGGAGCCCCCCAAATCCGTGCCCTGTGACCCCAAAACAGAGCCCAGAACAGAGCCCAAACCCACAGACCCCAAACCCACGGACCCCAAAAAGGAGCCCCCCCAGATCCGTGCCCTGTGACCCCAAAACAGAGCCCAAACCCACGGACCCCAAAAAGGAGCCCCCCCAGATCCGTGCCCTGTGACCCCAAAACAGAGCCCAAACCCACGGACCCCAAAAAGGAGCCCCCCCAGATCCGTGCCCTGTGACCCCAAAACAGAGCCCAAACCCACGGACCCCAAAAAGGAGCCCCCCCAGATCCGTGCCCTGTGACCCCAAAGCAGACCCCAAACCCATGGACCCCAAAAAGGAGCCCCCCCAGATCCGTGCCCTGTGACCCCAGAACAGAGCCCAAACCCACGGACCCCAAAAAGGAGCCCCCCCAGATCCGTGCCCTGTGACCCCAAAACAGAGCCCAGAACAGAGCCCCCCCAGATCCGTGCCCTGTGACCCCAAAACAGAGCCCAAACCCACGGACCCCAAAAAGGAGCCCCCCCAGATCCGTGCCCTGTGACCCCAAAACAGACCCCAAACCCATGGACCCCAAAAAGGAGCCCCCCCAGATCCATGCCCTGTGACCCCAAAACAGAGCCCAAACCCACGGACCCCAAAAAGGAGCCCCCCCAGATCCGTGCCCTGTGACCCCAAAACAGACCCCAAACCCATGGACCCCAAAAAGAAGCCCCCCAAATCCGTGCCCTGTGACCCCAAAACAGAGCCCAAACCCACGGACCCCAAAAAGGAGCCCCCCCAGATCTGTGCCCTGTGACCCCAAAACCCAGACGCCGCCCCCAAATCTGCACCTCTTCCACCCCAACCCCCAACCCACACCCGGTTGCAGGCAGCGCGTGGTGGGGCGCCCTGACCCCCTTGACCCCCCTGACCCCCTTCAACCCCAAAACCCCCCCCGTCTCCCACCCCATAACCGCGTGCCCCATTGCAGGCAGCGCGTGGTGGGGCACCCTGACCCCCTCTGACCCCCAACCCCCCCCGTCTCCCACCCCATAACCGCGTGCCCCATTGCAGGCAGCACGTGGTGGGGCGCCCTGAACCCCTCCGACCCCAAACCCCCCCGTCCCACCCCATAACCCCGTGCCCCATTGCAGGCAGCGCGTGGTGGGACACTCCGACCCCAAACCCCCCCCCAGTCCCACCCCATATCCCCATATCCCATTGCAGGCAGCGCGTGGTGGGACACTCCAACCCCAAAGCCCCCCATCCCACCCCATAACCCCGTGCCCCATTGCAGGCAGCGCGCGGTGGGGCTCTGTGGGGCAGTGTGGGCTCTCTGACCCCAAACCCCCCTCTCTCACCCCATAACCCCATATCCCATTGCAGGCAGCGCGTGGTGGGGCGCCCTGAACCCCTCCGACCCCAAACCCCACCATCCCACCCCATAACCCCGTGCCCCATTGCAGGCAGCGCGTGGTGGGGCGCCCTGAACCCCTCCGACCCCAAACCCCCCCCGTCCCACCCCATAACCGCGTGCCCCATTGCAGGCAGCGCGTGGTGGGACACTCCGACCCCAAACCCCCCCCCATCCCACCCCATAACCCCGTGCCCCATTGCAGGCAGCGCGTGGTGGGGTGCCCTGACCCCCTCCAACCCCAACCCGTACTCCAGTCCCACCCCATAACCGCGTGCCCCATTGCAGGCAGTGCGTGGTGGGACACTCCGACCCCAAACCCCCCCATCCCACCCCATAACCCCATGCCCCATTGCAGGCAGCGCGTGGTGGGGTGCCCTGACCCCCCTGACCCCTCCGACCCCAAACCCCCCCCGTCCCACCCCATAACCCCGTGCCCCATTGCAGGCAGCGCGTGGTGGGACACTCCGACCCCAACCCCCCCCTCTCCCACCCCATAACGGCGTGCCCCATTGCAGGCAGCACGTGGTGGGGCACCCTGACCCCCTCTGACCCCCAACCCCCCCCTCTCCCACCCCATAACCGTGTGCCCCATTGCAGGCAGCGCGTGGTGGGACACTCCGACCCCAAACCCCCCCCCATCCCACCCCATAACCCCGTGCCCCATTGCAGGCAGCGCGTGGTGGGGCACCCTGACCCCCTCTGACCCCATAACCCCCCCGTCCTGCCCCATAACCCTGTGCCCCATTGCAGGCAGCGCGTGGTGGGACACTCCGACCCCAAACCCCCCCATCCCACCCCATAACCGCGTGCCCCATTGCAGGCAGCGCGTGGTGGGGCACCCTGAACCCCTCCGACCCCAAACCCCCCCGTCCCACCCCATAACCGCGTGCCCCATTGCAGGCAGCGCGTGGTGGGACACTCCGACCCCAAACCCCCCCATCCCACCCCATAACCGCGTGCCCCATTGCAGGCAGCGCGTGGTGGGGCACCCTGAACCCCTCCGACCCCAAACCCCCCCGTCCCACCCCATAACCGCGTGCCCCATTGCAGGCAGCGCGTGGTGGGGCACTCCGACCCCAAACCCCCCCATCCCACCCCATAACCCCGTGCCCCATTGCAGGCAGCGCATGGTGGGGCGCCCTGACCCCCTCTGACCCCATAACCCTCCCGTCCCGCCCCATAACCCCGTGCCCCATTGCAGGCAGCGCGTGGTGGGGCACCCTGACCCCCTCTGATCCCCAACCCCCCCCTCTCCCACCCCATAACGGCGTGCCCCATTGCAGGCAGCGCGTGGTGGGGCACTCCGACCCCAAACCCCCCCCCGTCCCACCCCATAACCCCGTGCCCCATTGCAGGCAGCGCGTGGTGGGGTGCCCTGACCCCCCTGACCCCTCCGACCCCAAACCCCCCCCGTCCCACCCCATAACCGCGTGCCCCATTGCAGGCAGCGCGTGGTGGGGCACTCCGACCCCAAACCCCCCCATCCCACCCCATAACCCCGTGCCTCATTGCAGGCAGCGCGTGGTGGGGCACCCTGACCCCCTCTGACCCCCAACCCCCCATCTCCCACCCCATAACCCCATATCCCATTGCAGGCAGCGCGTGGTGGGACACTCCGACCCCAACCCCCCCCTCTCCCACCCCATAACCCCAGATCCCATTGCAGGCAGCGCGTGGTGGGGCGCCCTGAACCCCTCCGACCCCAAACCCCCCCGTCCCACCCCATAACCGCGTGCCCCATTGCAGGCAGCGCGTGGTGGGACACTCCGACCCCAAACCCCCCCCCATCCCACCCCATAACCCCGTGCCCCATTGCAGGCAGCGCGTGGTGGGGCACCCTGACCCCCTCCAACCCCAACCCGTACTCCAGTCCCACCCCATAACCCCGTGCCCCATTGCAGGCAGCGCGTGGTGGGGCACTCCGACCCCAACCCCCCCCCTCTCCCACCCCATAACGGCGTGCCCCATTGCAGGCAGCGTGTGGTGGGGCGCCCTGACCCCCTCTGACCCCATAACCCCCCCGTCCCGCCCCATAACGGCGTGCCCCATTGCAGGCAGCGCGTAGTGGGGCACCCTGACCCCCTCTGACCCCCAACCCCCCCCTCTCCCACCCCATAACGGCGTGCCCCATTGCAGGCAGCACGTGGTGGGGCACCCTGACCCCCTCTGACCCCCAACCCCCCCCCTCTCCCACCCCATAACCGCGTGCCCCATTGCAGGCAGCGCGTGGTGGGACACTCCGACCCCAAACCCCCCCCCCATCCCACCCCATAACCCCGTGCCCCATTGCAGGCAGCGCGTGGTGGGGCACCCTGACCCCCTCTGACCCCATAACCCCCCCGTCCTGCCCCATAACCCTGTGCCCCATTGCAGGCAGCGCGTGGTGGGACACTCCGACCCCAAACCCCCCCATCCCACCCCATAACCGCGTGCCCCATTGCAGGCAGCGCGTGGTGGGGCACCCTGAACCCCTCCGACCCCAAACCCCCCCGTCCCACCCCATAACCGCGTGCCCCATTGCAGGCAGCGCGTGGTGGGACACTCCGACCCCAAACCCCCCCATCCCACCCCATAACCGCGTGCCCCATTGCAGGCAGCGCGTGGTGGGGCACCCTGAACCCCTCCGACCCCAAACCCCCCCGTCCCACCCCATAACCGCGTGCCCCATTGCAGGCAGCGCGTGGTGGGGCACTCCGACCCCAAACCCCCCCATCCCACCCCATAACCCCGTGCCCCATTGCAGGCAGCGCGTGGTGGGGCACCCTGACCCCCTCTGACCCCCAACCCCCCCCCTCTCCCACCCCATAACCGCGTGCCCCATTGCAGGCAGCGCGTGGTGGGGCACCCTGACCCCCTCTGACCCCCAACCCCCCCCTCTCCCACCCCATAACCCCGTGCCCCATTGCAGGCAGCGCGTGGTGGGACACTCCGACCCCAAACACCCCCCCAGTCCCACCCCATAACCCCAGATCCCATTGCAGGCAGCGCGTGGTGGGACACTCCGACCCCAAAGCCCCCCATCCCACCCCATAACCCCGTGCCCCATTGCAGGCAGCGCGTGGTGGGACACTCCGACCCCAAACCCCCCCATCCCACCCCATAACCCCATGCCCCATTGCAGGCAGCGCGTGGTGGGGCGCCCTGACCCCCTCTGACCCCCAACCCCCCCCTCTCCCACCCCATAACCGCGTGCCCCATTGCAGGCAGCGCGTGGTGGGGCACTCCGACCCCAAACCCCCCCATCCCACCCCATAACCCCGTGCCCCATTGCAGGCAGCGCATGGTGGGGCGCCCTGACCCCCTCTGACCCCATAACCCTCCCGTCCCGCCCCATAACCCCGTGCCCCATTGCAGGCAGCGCGTGGTGGGGCACCCTGACCCCCTCTGATCCCCAACCCCCCCCCTCTCCCACCCCATAACGGCGTGCCCCATTGCAGGCAGCGCGTGGTGGGGCACTCCGACCCCAAACCCCCCCCGTCCCACCCCATAACCCCGTGCCCCATTGCAGGCAGCGCGTGGTGGGGTGCCCTGACCCCCCTGACCCCTCCGACCCCAAACCCCCCCCGTCCCACCCCATAACCCCATACCCCATTGCAGGCAGCGCGTGGTGGGACACTCCGACCCCAAAGCCCCCCATCCCACCCCATAACCCCGTGCCCCATTGCAGGCAGCGCGTGGTGGGGCACCCTGACACCCTCCAACCCCAACCCGTACTCCAGTCCCACCCCATAACCGCGTGCCCCATTGCAGGCAGCGCGTGGTGGGACACTCCGACCCCAACCCCCCCCTCTCCCACCCCATAACGGCGTGCCCCATTGCAGGCAGCGTGTGGTGGGGCGCCCTGACCCCCTCTGACCCCATAACCCCCCCGTCCCGCCCCATAACCCCGTGCCCCATTGCAGGCAGCGCGTAGTGGGGCACTCTGACCCCCTCTGACCCCCAACCCCCCCCTCTCCCACCCCATAACGGCGTGCCCCATTGCAGGCAGCACGTGGTGGGGCACCCTGACCCCCTCTGACCCCCAACCCCCCCCCTCTCCCACCCCATAACCCCGTGCCCCATTGCAGGCAGCGCGTGGTGGGGCTCCGTGGGGCGCGCCGGGGCGGTGCAGGCCGCGGTGTCCCTGGAGCTCAGTGGGGCGGTGGTGACGAGCGTGGACGTGGCGCTGGAGGGGCTGAACGGGCGGCTGCCCAACATGGACCTGCTGAGCCTGTTCCACGCGTGCTGCCACAGGACGGGGCTGCTCTGCACCATCCAGGGCAAGGTGCGGCACGCGTGTCACACGCGTGTGTGACACGTGCGTGTCGCGCGTGTCCGGTGACGTGTGTGTCACGGGTCGTGCGTCATGTGTGTGTTCTGTGATATGTGTCGTGTGTGTGTGTCATGGGTCACGTGTGTGTTATGTGACATGTGTCATGTGTCGTGTGTGTGTCACGTGTCGTGTGTGTCATGGGTCACGTGCGTGTTATGTGTCGTGTCACGTGTTGTGTGTGTGTCAGGTGACGTGTGTGTCATGGGTCACGTGTGTGTTATGTGTCGTGTCGCGTGTTATGTGTGTGTCACGTGTCGTGTCGTGTGTGTCAGGTGATGTGTGTCATGGGTCACGTGGGTGTTATGTGTCGTGTCGTGTGTGTGTCAGGTGATGTGTGTGTCATGTGTCACTTGTGTGTGTTATGTGTCATGTCGCGTGTTATGTGTGTGTTATGTGTCGAGTCGTGTGTGTCAGGTGATGTGTGTCATGGGTCACGTGTGTGTGTCATGTGTCGTGTCGTGTGTGTCAGGTGATGTGTGTCATGGGTCTCGTGTTTGTTATGTGACATGTGTCATGTGCCGTATGTGTGTGTCATGGGTCACGTGTGTGTTATGTTTCGTGTTGTGTGTTATGTGTGTGTTATGTGTCGTGTCATGTGTCGTGTGTGTGTCAGGTGTCATGTGCCATGTGTGTCATGTGTCGTGTGTGTGTCATGTGTCGTGTGTGTCATGGGTCACGTGTGTGTTATGTGACATGTGTCATTTGTTGTGTGTGTGTCATGTGTCGTGTGTGTCATGGGTCACGTGCGTGTTATGTGTTGTGTCACGTGTTGTGTGTGTGTCAGGTGACGTGTGTGTCATATGTCACGTGTGTGTTATGTGTCATGTCATGTGTGCGTCAGGTGATGTGTGTCATGGATCACGTGTGTGTTATGTGACATGTGTCATGTGCTGTGTGTGTGTCAGGTGACGTGTGTGTCATGTGTCACGTGTGTGTTATGTGGCATGTGTCATGTGTCATGTGTCATGTTTGTGTCACGTGACGTGAGTGCATGTGTGTGTTCCGTGACATGTGTGATGTGCCATGTGTGTGTCACGTGTCACATGTGTGTTACGTGCCATGTGTGATGTGCCGTGTGTGTGCCATGTGTGTGTCAGGTGACATGTGTCATGTGTCGTGTGTGACATGTGTCGTGTGTCACACGTGAGGCGAAGGGCGCCGTGTGTGTGTGTGTGTGTGTGTGTGTGTCATGGGTCTGTCATGTGTGTCATGGGCATATCACGTGTGTGTCACATGTCTGTCACGTGTGTCACGTGTGTGTCACGTGTCCATCATGGGTACGTCACGTGTCCGTCACGTGTCCATTATGGGTCCAGCATGGCTCCGTCACGTGTCCGTCACGTGTTCATTGCCCCTCCTCTTCTTAAAGGGCCCTCACTCCCTTTCCCTCCACCCCTCCTCCTCTTAAAGGGCCCTCACCCCCTTTTTTTCTTTCCCTCCTCCTCTTAAAGGGCCCTCAGCCCCTTTCCCCCTACCCCTCCTCCTCTTAAAGGGCCCTCACCCCCTTTTCCTCTTTCCCTTTTCCTCTTAAAGGACCCCCCACCCTCCTTCCTCTTAAAGGGCCCTCACCCCTCATTCTCTTAAAGGGCCCTCAGCCCTCGTTCTCCTAAAGGGCCTTCAGCCTGTTTCCCCCCATCCCCTTCTTCTCTTAAAGGGCCCTCAGCCCTCCTCCTCTTAAAGGGCCCTCAGCCCTCGTTCTCTTAAAGGGCCCTCACCCCCTTTCCCTCCACCCCTCATTCTCTTAAAGGGCCCTCAGCCCTCGTTCTCTTAAAGGGCCCTCACCCCCTTTCCCTCCACCCCTCCTCCTCTTAAAGGGCCCTCAGCCCTCATTCTCTTAAAGGGCCCCTTCCCGTTTCCCCTTGCAGCTGCAGGTCCCGGAGGCGCTGTCGGTGCCCGGCTCGGTGCACGCGCTGCAGACGCTGCTGCTGATGGCTCTGAACCAGGCGGGCGGGGCCGTGCGCGGGGAGCACGCGCTGTTCCTGCGGTACCGCATCGAGGCCGTCACCGTGCGCGGCATCAACAGCTTCCGGCAGCACAAGCACGACCTGACCGCCGTGGGGAGGTGTGTGTGCCCCATAGCGACCCCATAGCGACCCCATAGCGACCCCATAATAGCCCATAGTGACCACATAACAGCCCCATAGTGACCCCATAGCGACCCCATAACAGCCCCGTAGTGACCCCATAGTGACCCCATAGTGGCCCCATAGGGACCCCATGACAGCCCCATAGTGACCCCATAACAGCCCCATAGTGACCCCATAGCGACCCCATAGCGGCCCCATAGTGACCCCATAACAGCCCCATAGTGACCCCATAGCAGCCCCATAGTGACCCCATAGCGGCCCCATAGGGACCCCATGACAGCCCCATAGTGACCCCAAACAGCCCCATAGTGACCCCATAGTGACCCCATAACAGCCCCAGAGTGACCCCATAACAGCCCCATAGTGACCCCATAACAGCCCCATAGCGACCCCATAGTGACCCCATAGCAGCCCCATAGCAACCCGATAGTGACCCCATAGCGACCCCATAGCGACCCCATAGGGACCCCATAGCAGCCCCATAGGGACCCCATGACAGCCCCATAGTGACCCCATAACAGCCCCATAGTGACTCCAAAGTGACCCCATAATAGCCCTGTACTGACCCCATAGCGACCCCATAACAGCCCCATAGCGACCCCATAGTGACCCCATAGCAGCCTCATAGTGACCCCATAGCGGCACCATAGTGACCCCATAACAGCCCCATAGTGACCCCATAACAGCCCCATAGCGACCCCATAGCGACCCCATAGCGATCCCATAGTGACCCCATAGCGGCCCCATAGTGACCCCATAACAGCCCCATAGTGACCCCATAGCAGCCCCATAGTGACCCCATAGTGACCCCATAGCGGCCCCATAGTGACCCCATAACAGCCCCATAGTGACCCCATAGCAGCCCCATAGTGACCCCATAGCGGCCCCATAGGGACCCCATGACAGCCCCATAGTGACCCCAAACAGCCCCATAGCGACCCCATAGTGACCCCACAGTGACCCCATAACAGCCCCATAGTGACCCCATAGCGGCCCCATAACAGCCCTATAGCGACCCCATAACAGCCCCATAGCGACCCCATAGTGACCCCATAGCGACCCCATAGTGACCCCATAGTGACCCCATAACAGCCCCATAGTGACCCCATAGCGACCCCATAGTGACCCCATAGTGACCCCATAACAGCCCCATAGTGACCCCATAGTGACCCCATAGTGACCCCATAGCGACCCCATAACAGCCCCATAGTGACCCCATAGTGACCCCATAGCGACCCCATAACAGCCCCATAGTGACCCCATAGTGACCCCATAGCGACCCCATAGCGGCCCCATAGTGACCCCATGACAGCCCCATAGTGACCCCAAACAGCCCCATAGTGACCCCATAGTGACCCCATAACAGCCCCATAGCGGCCCCATAGTGACCCCATAACAGCCCCATAGTGACCCCATAACAGCCCCATAGTGACCCCATAGCAGCCCCATAGTGACCCCATAGCGGCCCCATAGGGACCCCATGACAGCCCCATAGTGACCCCAAACAGCCCCATAGTGACCCCATAGTGACCCCATAACAGCCCCAGAGTGACCCCATAACAGCCCCATAGTGACCCCATAACAGCCCCATAGCGACCCCATAGTGACCCCATAGCAGCCCCATAGCGACCCCATAGTGACCCCATAGCAGCCCCATAGCGACCCGATAGTGACCCCATAGCGACCCCATAGCGACCCCATAGGGACCCCATAGCAGCCCCATAGGGACCCCATGACAGCCCCATAGTGACCCCATAACAGCCCCATAGTGACTCCAAAGTGACCCCATAATAGCCCTGTACTGACCCCATAGCGACCCCATAACAGCCCCATAGCGACCCCATAGTGACCCCATAGCAGCCTCATAGTGACCCCATAGCGGCACCATAGTGACCCCATAACAGCCCCATAGTGACCCCATAGTGACCCCATAGTGACCCCATAGCGACCCCATAGCGGCCCCATAGTGACCCCATAACAGCCCCATAGTGACCCCATAGCGGCCCCATAGTGACCCCATAGCGACCCCATAGCAGCCCCATAGTGACCCGATAGTGACCCCATAGCGACCCCATAGCGACCCCATAGGGACCCCATAGCGACCCCATAGCGACCCCATAGGGACCCCATAGTGACCCCATAACAGCTCCATAGTGACCCCATAACAGCCCCATAGTGACCCCATAGCGACCCCATAACAGCCCCATAGTGACCCCATAACAGCCCCATAGCGACCCCATAGTGACCCCATAGTGACCCCATAGTGACCCCATAGCGACCCCATAACAGCCCCATAGTGACCCCATAGTGACCCTATATATATATTAGTGCCCCATAGCGCCCCCTAACAGCCCGTAGTGACCTATTGTCACCCCATAGTGCCCCATAGCGCCCCGTAGCGACCTGTAGTGACCTATTACCACCCCACAGTGCCCCATAGCGCCCTATAGTGCCCCATTATGGCCCCATAGCGCCCCCTAGCGGCCCGTAGTGACCTATTATCACCCCATAGTGCCCATAGCGCCCCATAGTGCCCATTATGGCCCCATAGCGCCCCCTAGCGGCCCGTAGTGACCTATTATCACCCCATAGTGCCCCATAGCGCCCCATAGCGCCCATTATGGCCCCATAGCGCCCCCTAGCGGCCTGTAGTGACCTATTGTCACCCCATAGCGCCCCGTAGCGCCCCATAGCGCCCATTATGGCCCCATAGCGCCCCCTAGCGGCCTGTAGTGACCTATTGTCACCCCATAGCGCCCCGTAGCGCCCCGTAGTGCCCCATAGCAGCCCCTAGCTGCCCGTAGTGACCTATTACCACCCCATAGCGCCCCGTAGCGCCCATTATGGCCCCATAGCGCCCCATAGCGGCCTGTAGTGACCTATTGTCACCCCATAGCGCCCCATAGCGCCCTGTAGTGCCCCATAGCGCCCCCTAGCGGCCCGTAGTGACCTATTACCACCCCAGAGTGCCCCATAGCGCCCCATAGCGACCTGTAGTGACCTATTACCACCCCACAGTGCCCCATAGCGCCCCATAGTGCCCCATTATGGCCCCATAGCGCCCCCTCATGGCCCGTAGTGACCTATTATCACCCCATAGTGCCCATAGTGCCCCATAGCGCCCATTATGGCCCCATAGCGCCCCCTAGCGGCCCGTAGTGACCTATTGTCACCCCATAGCGCCCCATAGCGCCCTGTAGCGCCCTGTAGTGCCCCATTATGGCCCCATAGTGCCCCCTAGTGGCCCATAGTGACCTATTACGACCCCAGAGTGCCCCATAGCGCCCCATAGCAGCCCATAGTGACCTATTGTCACCCCATAGTGACCCCATAGCGCCCCATAGCACCCATTATGGCCCCATAGCGCCCCCTAGCGGCCCGTAGTGACCTATTATCACCCCATAGCGCCCCGTAGCGCCCCGTAGTGCCCCATAGCGGCCCCTAGCTGCCCGTAGTGACCTATTACCACCCCATAGCGCCCCATAGCGCCCTGTAGTGCCCCATTATGGCCCCATAGCGCCCCCTAGTGGCCCATAGTGACCTATTACGACCCCAGAGTGCCCCATAGCGCCCCATAGTGCCCCGTAGTGCCCCATAGCAGCCCCTAGCTGCTCGTAGTGACCTATTACCACCCCATAGCGCCCCATAGCGCCCCATAGCGCCCATTATGGCCCCATAGTGCCCCCTAGCGACCTGTAGTGACCTATTGTCACCCCATAGCGCCCCATAGTGCCCCGTAGTGCCCCATTATGGCCCCATAGCGCCCCCTAGTGGCCCATAGTGACCTATTACGACCCCAGAGTGCCCCATAGCGCCCCCTATCAGCCCATAGTGACCTATTATCACCCCATAGTGCCCCATAGCGCCCCATAGCGCCCATTATGGCCCCATAGTGCCCCCTAGCGACCTGTAGTGACCTATTGTCACCCCATAGCGCCCCATAGCGCCCCGTAGTGCCCCATTATGGCCCCATAGCGCCCCCTAGCGGCCCGTAGTGACCTATTACCACCCCAGAGTGCCCCATAGCGCCCCATAGCGCCCTGTAGTGCCCCATTATGGCCCCATAGCGCCCCCTAGTGGCCCATAGTGACCTATTACGACCCCAGAGTGCCCCATAGCGCCCCCTATCAGCCCATAGTGACCTATTATCACCCCATAGTGCCCCATAGCGCCCCATAGCGCCCATTATGGCCCCATAGCGCCCCCTAGCGGCCTGTAGTGACCTATTGTCACCCCATAGCGCCCCGTAGCGCCCCGTAGTGCCCCATAGCGGCCCCTAGCTGCCCGTAGTGACCTATTACCACCCCATAGCGCCCCGTAGCGCCCCATAGCGCCCCGTGTCGGCCCCGCAGGATGCTGGAGGGAATGTTCCGGAAGCTGAACAACCTGCTGGAGCGGCTGCACCAGTCGTACTTCTTCTATCTGCTGCCGTCGCTGTCGCGCTTCGTCTCCATCGGCCTCTACATGCCGCCCTTCGGCCTCGTGCTGCTCGCGCTGCTCCTCAGGGTGCGCTGTGGGGCGCGGTGTGGGGCTGGGTGTGGGGTGGGGTGTGGGGTGTGGGCTGTGGGGCGGGGTGTGGGGTGTGGGGTGAGATGGGGGGTGTGGGGTGTGGGCTGTGGGCTGTGGGGCGTGGTGTGGGGTGAGATGTGGGCTCTGGGCTGTGGGGCAGGGTGTGGGCTGTGGGGCGCGGTGTGGGGTGAGATGTGGGGTGTGGGCTGTGGGGCGGGGTGTGGGCTGTGGGGCGTGGTGTGGGGTGAGATGTGGGGTGTGGGGTGAGATGTGGGGTGTGGGGTGAGATGTGGGCTCTGGGCTGTGGGGCAGGGTGTGGGCTGTGGGACGCGGTGTGGGGTGAGATGCGGGGTATGGGGTGAGGTGGGGTGTGGGCTGTGGGGCGGGGTGTGGGCTGTGGGGCAGGGTGTGGGGTGAGATGTGGGCTCTGGGCTGTGGGGCAGGGTGTGGGCTGTGGGGCGCGGTGTGGGGTGAGATGTGGGGTGTGGGGTGAGATGTGGGGTGTGGGCTGTGGGGCGGGGCGTGGGCTGTGGGGCGCGGTGTGGGGTGAGATGTGGGGTGTGGGCTGTGGGGCAGGGTGTGCGCTGTGGGGTGTGGGCTGTGGGGCAGGGTGTGGGGTGAGATGTGGGCTGTGGGCTGTGGGGCAGGGTGTGCGCTGTGGGGTGTGGGGCGGGGTGTGGGGTGTGGATCTATGGGGCAGAGATGTGTGAGACCTATGGGGTGGGATCTATGGGGTGGAGATGTGTGAGATCTATGGGGCGGGATCTATGGGGCGGAGATGTGGGATCTATGGGGCGGGATCTATGGGGCGGAGATGTGTGAGATCTATGGGGCGGAGATGTGTGAGATCTATGGGGCGGGATCTATGGGGCGGGATCTATGGGGTGGAGATGTGTGGGATCTATGGGGCGGGATCTATAGGGCAGAGATGTGTGAGATCTATTGGGCGGGATCTATGGGGCGGGATCTATGGGGCGGAGATGTGTGAGATCTATGGGGTGGGATCTATGGGGCGGAGATGTGTGAGATCTATGGGGCGGGATCTATGGGGCGGGATCTATGGGGTGGAGATGTGTGGGATCTATGGGGCGGGATCTATGGGGCGGAGATGTGTGAGATCTATGGGGCGGGATCTATGGGGCGGGATCTATGGGACGGAGATGTGTGAGATCTATGGGGCGGAGATGTGTGAGATCTATGGGGCGGGATCTATGGGGCGGGATCTATGGGGCGGAGATGTGTGGGATCTATGGGGCGGGATCTATGGGGCGGAGATGTGTGAGATCTATGGGGTGGGATCTATGGGGCGGGATCTATGGGGCGGAGATGTGTGGGATCTATGGGGTGGGATCTATGGGGCGGGATCTATGGGGCGGAGATGTGTGGGATCTATGGGGTGGGATCTATGGGGCGGGATCTATGGGGCGGAGATGTGTGGGATCTATGGGGCAGGATCCATGGGGCAGAGATGTGTGGGATCTATGGGGCGGGATCTATGGGGCGGGATCTATGGGGCGGAGATGTGTGGGATCTATGGGGCGGGATCTATAGGGCAGAGATGTGTGAGATCTATTGGGCGGGATCTATGGGGCGGGATCTATGGGGCGGAGATGTGTGAGATCTATGGGGCGGGATCTATGGGGCGGAGATGCGTGAGATCTATGGGGCGGGATCTATGGGGCGCAGGCGCTGGACCTGTGGCTGCAGCTCCATAAGAGCGACAGCACCGGAGGAGAGCGGATGTGGGACGGGGACGCAGCGCCGCGCAGCACCGAGGTCAGCGCCGCCCCACACCTCCGCCCCACACCTCTGCCCCACACCTCCTCTGCCCCACACCTCCGCCCCACACCTCTGCCCCACACCTCCTCTGCCCCACACCTCCGCCCCACACCTCTGCCCCACACCTCCTCTGCCCCACACCTCCGCCCCACACCTCCGCCCCACACCTCCTCTGCCCCACACCTCCTCTGCCCCACACCTCCGCCCCACACCTCCGCCCCACACCTCTGCCCCACACCTCCTCTGCCCCACACCTCCGCCCCACACCTCTGCCCCACACCTCCTCTGCCCCACACCTCCGCCCCACACCTCCGCCCCACACCTCCTCTGCCCCACACCTCCTCTGCCCCACACCTCCGCCCCACACCTCCGCCCCACACCTCTGCCCCACACCTCCTCTGCCCCACACCTCCGCCCCACACCTCTGCCCCACACCTCCTCTGCCCCACACCTCCGCCCCACACCTCTGCCCCACACCTCCTCTGCCCCACACCTCCGCCCCACACCTCCGCCCCACACCTCCTCTGCCCCACACCTCCTCTGCCCCACACCTCCGCCCCACACCTCCGCCCCACACCTCTGCCCCACACCTCCTCTGCCCCACACCTCCGCCCCACACCTCTGCCCCACACCTCCTCTGCCCCACACCTCCGCCCCACACCTCCGCCCCACACCTCTGCCCCACACCTCCTCTGCCCCACACCTCCGCCCCACACCTCTGCCCCACACCTCCTCTGCCCCACACCTCTGCCCCACATCTCCGCCCCACACCTCTGCCCCACACCTCCTCTGCCCCACACCTCTGCCCCACATCTCCGCCCCACACCTCCGCCCCACACCTCCTCTGCCCCACACCTCCGCCCCACACCTCCGCCCCACACCTCTGCCCCACACCTCCGCCCCACACCTCTGCCCCACACCTCCTCTGCCCCACACCTCTGCCCCACACCTCCGCCCCACACCTCTGCCCCACACCTCCTCTGCCTCACACCTCCGCCCCACACCTCCATCCCATACTTCTGTCCCACACCTCTGCCCCACACTTCTGTCCCACACCACCGCCCCACACCTCCGCCCCACACTTCTGCCCCACACCTCCGCCCCACACCACCGCCCCACACTTCTGCCCCACACCTCCGCCCTACACCTCTGCCCCACACCTCCTCTGCCCCACGCCTCCGCCCCACACCTCCGCCCCACACCTCCTCTGCCCCACGCCTCCGCCCCACAGCTCCGCCCCACAGCTCTGCCCCACAGCTCCGCCCCACAGCTCCCCACATTGCCCTACATGGGGCCACATGACCCCACGTGACCCCACACGACCCCAGCTGACCCCATGTAACCCCGGCTGACCCCACGTGACCCCACATGACCCCACATGACCCCAGCTGACCCCACATGACCCAACATGACCCCACATGACCCCACATGACCCGACATGACCCCACATGACCCCACATGACCCCAGCTGACCTTACGTGACCCAACATGACCCCACATGACCCAAGCTAACCCCACATGACCCCACAGGACCCCATGTGACCCCACATGACCCCAGCTGACCCCACATGACCCGACATGACCCCACATGACCCGACATGACCCCACATGACCCCAGCTGACCCCACATGACATGACATGACCCCACATGACCCCAGCTGACCCCACATGACCCCAGCTGATCTGACATGACCCCACATGACCCGACATGACCCCACATGACCCGACATGACCCCACATGACCCGACATGATCCCACATGACCCGACATGACCCCAGCTGACCCCAGCTGACCCGACATGACCCCACATGACCCCAGCTGACCCCACATGACCCGACATGACCCCACATGACCCGACATGACCCCAGCTGACCCGACATGACCCCACATGACCCGACATGACCCCAGCTGACCCGACATGACCCCACATGACCCGACATGACCCCAGCTGACCCGACATGACCCCACATGACCCGACATGACCCCAGCTGACCCGACATGACCCCACATGACCCCACATGACCTGACATGACCCCACATGACCCGATATGACCCCACATGACCCGACATGACCCCAGCTGACCCGACATGACCCCACATGACCCGACATGACCCCAGCTGACCCGACATGACCCCACATGACCCGACATGACCCCAGCTGACCCGACATGACCCCACATGACCCGACATGACCCCAGCTGACCCGACATGACCCCACATGACCCCACATGACCTGACATGACCCCACATGACCCGATATGACCCCACATGACCCGACATGACCCCAGCTGACCCGACATGACCCCACATGACCCGACATGACCCCACATGACCCCAGCTGACCTGACATGACCCCACATGACCCCACATGACCCCACATGACCCCCAGATGACCCCTGCTGACCCCAGCTGACCTGACATGACCCCACATGACCCCAGCTGACCCCGGCCGACCCCACATGACCCCGGCTGACCCCGGGCGACCCCACACGTCCCGACGCGGCCGCGGTGTCGGTGTTCCGGCAGGAGCGGGCGGTGGGGCTGCTGGCGCTGGTACCGCCGCTGGTGGTGTCTCACGGCGCGGGGCTGGCCCTGTACGCGCTGCCGCTTGTGGGGCGGCACGTGGCCGCGCAGCACTTCCCCGTGGCCGAGGCCGAGGCCGTGGTGCTCACACTCATCGCCATCTACGTGGCCGGGATGGCCCTGCCCCACAGCACCCACAGGTGGGGGGCGGGGAGGGCGGGGGGGGGGGGCGGGGAAGGGGGGGGGGGGTGGGATGTGGGGGGTGGATGTGGAGCGGGTGGGGGTTGGGTGTGGGGGTGGATGTGGGGGGCGGGTGTGGGGGGTGGATGTGGGGCGGGTGGGGGGGTGGATGTGGGGCGGGTGGGGGGGTGGATGTGGGGGATGGATGTGGAGTGGGTGGGGGGGGGATGTGTGGGGTGGGTGTGGGGTGGATGTGGGGGGCGGGTGGGGGGGTGGATGTGGGGGATGGATGTGGAGTGGGTGGGGGGGGGATGTGTGGGGTGGGTGTGGGGTGGATGTGGGGGGCGGGTGGGGGGGTGGATGTGGGGGGCGGGTGGGGGGGTGGATGTGGGGC
>JAUPFR010000424.1:0-22287 GCA_036925125.1 Oreortyx pictus | reverse complement strand
CGCCCCATAGATCCGTGGGTCAGAGCCCCATGGTCTTCGCCCCATAGATCCGTGGGTCTCCGCCCCATAGCGCCCCATAGATCCGTGGGTCAGAGCCCCATAGCGCCCCATAGATCCGTGGGTCTCCGCCCCATAGCGCCCCATAGATCCGTGGGTCTCCGCCCCATAGCGCCTCATAGATCCGTGGGTCTCCGCCCCATAGCGCCCCATAGATCCGTGGGTCTCCGCCCCATAGCGCCCCATAGATCCGTGGGTCTCTGCCCCATAGCGCCCCATAGATCCGTGGGTCAGAGCCCCATGGTCTCCGCCCCATAGCGCCCCATAGATCCGTGGGTCTCCGCCCCATAGCGCCCCATAGATCCGTGGGTCTCCGCCCCATAGCGCCCCATAGATCCGTGGGTCTCCGCCCCATAGCGCCCCATAGATCCGTGGGTCAGAGCCGCGCCCCCCGGCACATATCGCAGCGACACGAACGCGCCGTCACTGTGGCCAATGTCATCCGGCGGCCGTCGGAGCACGAGAGCGTCACCGCCACCTGCGGATGTGGGGCAGATGTGGGGCGGCTGTGGGGTTATGGGGCAGGGTGTGGGGCGGGATATAGGGCGGAGTGTGGGGTTATGGGGCGGGGTTATGGGGTTATGGGGCGGGGATATGGGGTTATGGAGCGGGTGTGGGGCGGGGATATAGGGCGGGGTGTGGGGTTATGGGGCGGGGTTATGGGGCAGGGTGTGGGGTTATGGGGCAGGGTGTGGGGCGGGGATATAGGGCAGGGTGTGGGGTTATGGGGCAGGGTGTGGGGTTATGGGGCAGGGTGTGGGGCGGGGATATAGGGCGGGGTGTGGGGTTATGGGGTGTGGGGTTATGGGGCAGGGTGTGGGGTTATGGGGCGGGGTGTGGGGCGGGGATATAGGGCGGGGTGTGGGGCGGGTGTGGGGTTATGGGGCAGGGTGTGGGGTTATGGGGCAGGGTGTGGGGCGGGGATATAGGGCGGGGTGTGGGGTTATGGGGTGTGGGGTTATGGGGCAGGGTGTGGGGTTATGGGGCAGGGTGTGGGGCGGGGATATAGGGCGGGGTGTGGGGCGGGTGTGGGGTTATGGGGCAGGGTGTGGGGTTATGGGGCGGGGTGTGGGGCGGGGATATAGGGCGGGGTGTGGGGTTATGGGGTGTGGGGTTATGGGGCAGGGTGTGGGGTTATGGGGCGGGGTTATGGGCAGGGTGTGGGGCGGGGATATAGGGCGGGGTGTGGGTTATGGGGCGGGGTTATGGGGCAGGGTGTGGGGTTATGGGGCAGGGTGTGGGGCGGGGGATATAGGGCGGGGTGTGGGGTTATGGGGCGGGTGTGGGGTTATGGGGCGGGGTTATGGGGCAGGGTGTGGGACGGGGATATAGGGCGGGGTGTGGGGTTATGGGGCGGGGTTATGGGGCGGGGTTATGGGGTTATGGGGCGGGGTTATGGGGCAGGGTGTGGGGTTATGGGGCAGGGTGTGGGGGCGGGGATATAGGGCGGGGTGTGGGGCAGGTGTGGGGTTATGGGGCAGGGTGTGGGGTTATGGGGCAGGGTGTGGGGCGGGGATATAGGGCGGGGTGTGGGGTTATGGGGCAGGGTGTGGGGTTATGGGGCAGGGTGTGGGGCGGGGATATAGGGCGGGGTGTGGGGTTATGGGGCAGGGTGTGGGGCGGGGATATAGGGCGGGGTGTGGGGCAGGTGTGGGGTTATGGGGCAGGGTGTGGGGTTATGGGGCGGGGTGTGGGGCGGGGATATAGGGCGGGGTGTGGGGTTATGGGGTGAGGGGTTATGGGGCAGGGTGTGGGGTTATGGGGCAGGGTGTGGGGCGGGGATATAGGGCGGGGTGTGGGGCGGGTGTGGGGTTATGGGGCAGGGTGTGGGGTTATGGGGCGGGGTGTGGGGCGGGGATATAGGGCGGGGTGTGGGGTTATGGGGTGAGGGGTTATGGGGCAGGGTGTGGGGTTATGGGGCGGGGTGTGGGGCGGGGATATAGGGCGGGGTGTGGGGTTATGGGGCGGGGTGTGGGGCGGGGATATAGGGCGGGGTGTGGGGTTATGGGGTGAGGGGTTATGGGGCAGGGTGTGGGGTTATGGGGCGGGGTGTGGGGCGGGGATATAGGGCGGGGTGTGGGGTTATGGGGTGTGGGGTTATGGGGCGGGTGTGGGGTTATGGGGCGGGGTTATGGGGCAGGGTGTGGGGCGGGGATATAGGGCGGGGTGTGGGGTTATGGGGCGGGGTTATGGGGCAGGGTGTGGGGTTATGGGGCAGGGTGTGGGTTATGGGGCAGGGTGTGGGGCGGGGATATAGGGCGGGGTGTGGGGTTATGGGGCAGGGTGTGGGGCGGGGATATAGGGCGGGGTGTGGGGCGGGTGTGGGGTTATGGGGCGGGGTTATGGGGCAGGGTGTGGGGCGGGGATATAGGGCGGGGTGTGGGGTTATGGGGCAGGGTGTGGGGCGGGGATATAGGGCGGGGTGTGGGGTTATGGGGTATGGGGTGTGGGGGTTATGGGGCAGGGTGTGGGGCGGGGATATAGGGCGGGGTGTGGGGCGCCTGTGGGGTTATGGGGCAGGGTGTGGGGCGGGGATATAGGGCGGGGTGTGGGGTTATGGGGCAGGGAGTGGGGTTATGGGGCAGGGGTGTGGGGCGGGGATATAGGGCGGGGTGTGGGGTTATGGGGCGGGGTTATGGGGTTATGGGGCGGGGATATGGGGTTATGGGGCGGGTGTGGGGCGGGATATAGGGCGGGGTGTGGGGCGGGTGTGGGGTTATGGGGCAGGGTGTGGGGTTATGGGGTGTGGGGTTATGGGGCAGGGTGTGGGGTTATGGGGCGGGGTTATGGGGCGGGGTTATAGGGTTATGGGGCGGGGTTATGGGGCGGGGTTATAGGGTTATGGGGCGGGGTTATGGGGTTATGGGGCGGGGTTATGGGGCGGGGTTATGGGGCGGGGTTATAGGGTTATGGGGCGGGGTTATGGGGTTATGGGGCGGGGTTATGGGGTTATGGGGCGGGGTTATGGGGCGGGGTTATAGGGTTATGGGGCGGGGTTATGGGGCGGGGTTATGGGGCGGGTGTGGGGTTATGGGGCGGGGTTACGGGGTTATGGGGCGGGGGTTATAGGGAATACTGGTCCGTACTGGTCTATGCAGGTCTGTACTGGTCTGTACTGGTCTATATTGGTTTATACTGGTCTATACTGGTCCTTACTGGTCCGTACTGGTCCATACTGGTCCGTACTGGTCCATACTGGTCCGTACTGGTCCATACTGGACCCTACTGGTCCGTACTGGTCTCTACTGGTCCGTACTGGTCTCTACTGGACCATACTGGTCCATACTAGACCCTACTGGTCCATAGTGGTCCATAGTGGTCCGTACTGGTCCCTACTGGTCCATACTGGTCTATACTGGTCCCTACTGGTCTATACTGGTCCCTACTGGTCCCTACTGGTCCCTACTGGTCCGTACTGGTCCCTACTGGTCCCTACTGGACCCTACTGGTCCCTACTGGACCCTACTGGTCTATACTGGTCCGTACTGGTCTATACTGGTCCGTACTGGTCCCTACTGGTCCGTACTGGTCCCTACTGGACCCTACTGGTCCCTACTGGTCCGTACTGGTCTATACTGGTCCGTGCTGGTCTGTACTGGTCCATACTTGTCTGTACTGGCCCGTACTGGTCCCTACTGGTCCGTACTGGTCCCTACTGGTCCGTACTGGTCCGTACTGGTCCCTACTGGACCCTACTGGTCCCTACTGGTCCGTACTGGTCTATACTGGTCCGTGCTGGTCTGTACTGGTCCATACTTGTCTGTACTGGTCCGTACTGGTCTATACTGGTCCGTGCTGGTCTGTACTGGTCCATACTTGTCTGTACTGGTCCGTACTGGTCCGTACTGGTCCGTACTGGTCCGTACTGGTCCGTACTGGCGCACCTTTCGCGCGCTCCCGATGGTGCAGCACCGCGCGGCGGAGGTGATGCGGCGCCACGTGACCGCCGTGAGCGCGCCCCGCGCCGGGAACGCGCCCGACTCGCAGCGCCCCGCGCAGCCCCACAGCGCCGGGGACACTGCGCATGCGCCGAGAGAGCGACGGACAGCTGCGGGGGGGGGGAAGGGGAGGGGGGATGACGTCATCAAGCCGGGGGGGGGGGGGGGGGGGAACGCGGCGCCCCATAGAGACACACTGCGCCCCATAGCGACCCATAGGGACACATAGGGACACATAGAGACCCATAGCGACCCATAGAGACCCATAGCGACCCATAGGGACCCATAGCGACCCATAGGGACACATAGAGACACACTGCGCCCCATAGCGACCCATAGCGACCCATAGAGACCCATAGAGACCCATAGGGACCCATAGGAACCCATAGGGACCCATAGCGACCCATAGAGACCCATAGAGACACACTGCGCCCCATAGCGACCCATAGGGACCCATAGGGACCCATAGAGACCCATAGAGACACACTGCGCCCCATAGCGACCCATAGAGACCCATAGCGACCCATAGAGACCCATAGAGACACACTGCGCCCCATAGCGACCCATAGGGACCCATAGCGACCCATAGAGACCCATAGAGACCCATAGAGACACACTGCGCCCCATAGAGACCCATAGCGACCCATAGAGACCCATAGGGACCCATAGAGACCCATAGAGACACACTGCGCCCCATAGAGACCCATAGCGACCCATAGAGACCCATAGGGGGACACTGCGCCCCATAGAGACCCACAGGGACCCATAGAGACCCATAGAGACCCATAATGACCCATAGGGACCCATAGAGACACACTGCGCCCCATAGCGACCCATAGCGACCCATAGAGACCCATAGGGACCCATAGAGACACACTGCACCCCATAGAGACCCATAGAGACCCATAGCGACCCATAGAGACCCATAGGGACCCATAGAGACACACTGCACCCCATAGAGACCCATAGAGACCCATAGCGACCCATAGGGACCCATAGGGACCCATAGAGACCCATAGCGACCCATAGGGGGACACTGCGCCCCATAGAGACCCACAGGGACCCATAGAGACCCATAGAGACCCATAATGACCCATAGAGACCCATAGAGACACACTGCGCCCCATAGCGACCCATAGCGACCCATAGAGACCCATAGGGACCCATAGAGACACACTGCGCCCCATAGAGACCCATAGAGACCCATAGCGACCCATAGGGGGACACTGCGCCCCATAGAGACCCACAGGGACCCATAGAGACCCATAGCGACCCATAGGGACCCATAGAGACACACTGCGCCCCATAGCGACCCATAGCGACCCATAGAGACCCATAGCGACCCATAGAGACCCATAGAGACCCATAGGGACCCATAGAGACACACTGCACTCCATAGAGACCCATAGAGAGCCATAGGGACCCATAGAGACCCATAGGGACCCATAGAGACACACTGCACCCCATAGGGACCCATAGAGACCCATAGAGACACACTGCGCCCCATAGAGACCCATAGGGACCCATAGAGACCCATAGAGACCCATAGAGACCCATAGCGACCCATAGGGGGACACTGCGCCCCATAGAGACCCACAGGGACCCATAGAGACCCATAGCGACCCATAGGGACCCATAGAGACACACTGCGCCCCATAGCGACCCATAGCGACCCATAGAGACCCATAGCGACCCATAGAGACCCATAGAGACCCATAGGGACCCATAGAGACACACTGCACTCCATAGAGACCCATAGAGAGCCATAGGGACCCATAGAGACCCATAGGGACCCATAGAGACACACTGCACCCCATAGGGACCCATAGAGACCCATAGAGACACACTGCGCCCCATAGAGACCCATAGGGACCCATAGAGACCCATAGAGACCCATAGAGACCCATAGCGACCCATAGGGGGACACTGCGCCCCATAGAGACCCACAGGGACCCACAGGGACCCATAGGGACCCATAGGGACCCATAGAGACCCATAGAGACCCATAGCGACCCATAGGGACACACTGCGCCCCATAGAGACCCATAGCGACCCATAGGGACCCATAGGGACCCATAGGGACACACTGCGCCCCATAGAGACTCATAGCGACCCATAGGGACCCATAGGGACCCATAGGGACACACTGCGCTCCATAGCGACCCATAGCGACCCATAGGGACACACTGCGCCCCATAGAGACCCATAGCGACCCATAGGGACCCATAGGGACCCATAGGGACACACTGCGCTCCATAGCGACCCATAGCGACCCATAGGGACCCATAGAGACACACTCCGCCCCATAGGGACCCACTGCCCCATAGAGATCCCATAGAAACCCCATAGAAACCCCATAGAGACCCCATAGAGACCCACTGCCCCATAGAGACCCCATAGGAGCCCCCATAGAGACCCACTGCCCCATAGAGACCCCATAGGAACCCCCATAGAGACCCACTGCCCCATAGAGACCCCATAGGGACCCCCATAGAGACCCACTGCCCCATAGAGACCCCATAGGGACCCCATAGAGACCCACTGCCCCATAGAGACCCCATAGAAGCCCCCCATAGAGACCCACTGCCCCATAGAGACCCCATAGGGACCCCATAGAGACCCACTGCCCCATAGAGACCCCATAGGGACCCCATAGAGACCCACTGCCCCATAGAGACCCCATAGGGACCCCATAGAGACCCACTGCCCCATAGAGACCCCATAGGAACCCCCATAGAGACCCACTGCCCCATAGAGACCCCATAGGAACCCCATAGAGACCCCATAGAGACCCATTGTGCCCTCCCCCCCCCCCCCCCCGAAATTGCCACCCCCACCCATGGGGTCCCGGGGGGGGGGGGGGAAATCCTATGGGGTGACAGTGGGGTTGACCCTATGGGGCCCATGGGGGGGGGGGGGGCGGGTATTGGGGTCCCCTATGGGGGAGAGGAATTTGGGGGGGGACTGGAGGGGGCCCTATGGGGGTTTGGGGGGGGGTCTCTATGGGAAGGGTTTCCTGAGGGGGGGGAGTCCCTATGGGGTGGGGGTCCCTATTTGGGGGGTCCCTGTTGGGGATCCTGTGGGGGTCCCTATTTGGGGGGTCCCTATGGGGGTGTCCCAATTGGGGGTGGGGGTCCTTATAGGGGGATAAGAAAGGGGGGGGGGGTCCTTATTTGGGGGGTCTCTGTTGGGGGTCCCTATGGGGGAGACCCCTATGGGGGGGTCCCAATGGAGGGGGGTCCTTATAGGGGGATAAGGAAGGGGGGGGGTCCCTATTTGGGGGTCCTATGGGGGAGGACTCTATGGGGGGGGTCCCAATGGGGGGGGTCCCTGTAGGGGGATCCCATAGGGGTCCCTATTCGGGGGGTGGGGGTTCCCTATAGGGAGATAAGGAAGGGGGGGGGGGTCCCTATTTGGGGGCTCCTGTGGGGGGTCCCTATGGGGGAGGGGGGTTCCCTATAGGGGGATAAGGAAGGGGGGGGGGGGGTCCCTATTTCGGGGGTCCCAATGGGGGGGGTCCCTGTAGGGGGATCTCATAGGGGTCCCTATGGGGGGGGGGCGGTTCCCTATAGGGGGATAAGGAAAGGGGGGGGGGGTCCCTATTTCGGGGGTCCCAATGAGGGGGGTCCCTGTAGGGGGATCCCATAGGGGTCCCTATTGGGGGGATGACGGTTCCCTATAGGGGGATAAGGAAGGGGGGGGGGGGGTCCCTATTTCGGGGGTCCCAGATGGGGGGGGTCCCTGTAGGGGGATCCTATAGGGGTCCCTATGGGGGGGGGCGGTTCCCTATAGGGGGATAAGGAAGGGGGGGGGGGTCCCTATTTGGGGGCTCCTGTGGGGGTCCCTATGGGGGAGGGGGGTTCCCTATAGGGGGATAAGGAAGGGGGGGGGGGTCCCTATTTCGGGGGTCCCAATGGGGGGGGGTCCCTGTAGGGGGATCCCATAGGGGTCCCTATTGGGGGGATGGGGGTTCCCTATAGGGGGATAAGGAAGAGGGGGGGGGGGTCCCTATTTGGGGGCTCCTGTGGGGGTCCCTATGGGGGAGGGGGGTTCCCTATAGGGAAATAAGGAAGGGGGGGGGGTCCCTATTTGGGGGCTCCTGTGGGGGTCCCTATGGGGGAGGGGGGTTCCCTATAGGGGGATAAGGAAGGGGGGGGGGGGGTCCCTATTTCGGGGGTCCCAGATGGGGGGGGGGCCCTGTAGGGGGATCCTATAGGGGTCCCTATGGGGGGGGGATCCCTATAGGGGGATAAGGAAGGGGGGGGGGGGGTCCCTATTTCGGGGGTCCCAATGGGGGGGGTCCCTGTAGGGGGACCCTATAGGGGTCCCTATTGGGGGGGGGGATCCCTATAGGGGGATAAGGAAGGGGGAGGGGGGGTCCCTATTTCGGGGGTCCCAATGGGGGGGGGTCCCTGTAGGGGGATCCCATAGGGGTCCCTATTGGGGGGATGAGGGTTCCCTATAGGGGGATAAGGAAGGGGGGGGGGGGGGGGTCCCTATTTCGGGGGTCCCAGATGGGGGGGGTCCCTGTAGGGGGATCCTATAGGGGTCCCTATGGGGGGGGGCGGTTCCCTATAGGGGGATAAGGGGGGGGGGGGTCCCTATTTGGGGGCTCATGTGGGGGTCCCTATGGGGGAGGGGGGTTCCTTATAGGGGGATAAGGAAGGGGGGGGGGGGGTCCCTATTTGGGGGCTCCTGTGGGGGTCCCTATGGGGGAGGGGGGTTCCCTATAGGGGGATAAGGAAGGGGGGGGGGTCCCTATTTGGGGGCTCCTGTGGGGGTCCCTATGGGGGAGGGGGGTTCCCTATAGGGGGATAAGGAAGAGGGGGGGGGGTCCCTATTTGGGGGCTCCTGTGGGGGTCCCTATGGGGGGGGGTTCCCTATAGGGGGATAAGGAAGGGGGGGGGGGTCCCTATTTGGGGGCTCCTGTGGGGGTCCCTATGGGGGAGGGGGGTTCCCTATAGGGGGATAAGGAAGGGGGGGGGGGGGTCCCTATTTCGGGGGTCCCCAATGGGGGGGGGTCCCTGTAGGGGGATCCCATAGGGGTCCCTATTGGGGGGATGAGGGCTCCCTATAGGGGGATAAGGAAGGGGGGGGGGGGGGGTCCCTATTTCGGGGGTCCAAATGGGGGGGATCCCTGTAGGGGGATCCTATAGGGGTCCCTATGGGGGGGGGGATCCGTCTTGGGGTCCTATGAGGGTCCCCTACGGAGGGTCTTTGTGGGTTGGGGGGGGGGGGGGGGTTCTTAAAGTGGAAGCCCCTATGGGGGGGGGGGGGGAGGGGGGATCCGGGAGTTTTGGGGGGGGGGGGGGTCCCCCGTTGCTCACGCCGCAGAGTGCAGCCGTGCCCGGGTCCCGCGAGCGTCAGCAGCAGCAGAAGGAAGAGGCGGAGGGCGGCCATGGTTGGGGGGGGCCACTAGAGAGAGGAGGGGGGGGGGGACGAATTTTGGGGGGTGGGGTGGGGGGGGAAGGGGGGGGGTGGAGACGGCAAGGTCCGCCCACAGGTCCTCCCCCGCTGCGCTGCTCCGGGGGGGGCGCTGCGCTGGGAGAGCGCTCACCCGGAAGCGGGGCGGGCAGGCGGAGAGAGCGGGTGGGTGGAGGGCGGAGCTTAGGGGCGGGCGGCCAATGGGGAGGGAGGAAAGGGGGAAGGAGCCAATCGGGGGGGGGAGAAGGGGCGGGGTTGGGAGGCCGGCAGCCAATGGGGTGGAGGGGAGGGGCGGGGCTTAGCGGCCGGGCGGTGGAGGAGCGGCCATGGGGCTCCGCACCATCCTGAAGAAGATGAGGGAGCGCGAGAGGGAGATGAGGCTGCTCTTCCTGTGGGCGGGGCTTCGGGGGAGGGGGAGGGGCCGGGGGTGGTGGGGGGAGGGGCCGGGGGAGGTGGGGGAGGGGCGTGGGGGGGGACATGGGGCGGTGTGCGAGGGGATAGGGTGGGCGGGGCTATGGGAGGGGGCGGGGCTATGGGAGGGGGCGGGGTTTACGGAGGGGCGGGGCATCGGGGAGGGGGCGGGGCTACGGGGGAGGTGGGGGAGGGGCGTGGGGGGGCATGGGGCGGTGTGCGAGGGGATAGGGGTGGGCGGGGCTATGGGAGGGGGCGGGGTTTAATGATGGGGCGGGGCTTCGGGGGAGGGGGAGGGGCCGGGGGAGGTGGGGGAGGGGCCGGGGGAGGTGGGGGAGGGGCGTGGGGGGGGACATAGGGCGGTGTGTGAGGGGATGGGGTGGGCGGGGCTATGGGGGGGCGGGGGCTATGGGAGGTGGGTGGGGCTATGGGAGGGGGCGGGGTTTACGAGGGGCGGGGCATCGGGGAGGGGGCGGGGCTACGGGGGAGGGCGGGGCATCGGGGGAGGTGGGGGAGGGGCGTGGGGGGGGCATGGGGCGGTGCGCGAGGGGGTAGGGGTGGGCGGGGCTATGGGAGGGGGCGGGGTTTACGAGGGGCGGGGCATCGTGGAGGGGGCGGGGCTACGGGGGAGGGCGGGGCATCGGGGGAGGTGGGGGAGGGGCGTGGGGGGGACTTGGGGCGGTGCGCGAGGGGATAGGGGTGGGCGGGGCTATGGGAGGGGGGCGGGGCTATGGGAGGGGGCGGGGTTTACGGAGGGGCGGGGCTTCGGGGGAGGTGGGGGAGGGGCGTGGGAAGGAGGGGGGTGAAATGGGGCGGTGTGCGAGGGGATGGGGTGGGCGGGGCTATGGGAGGGGGCGGGGCTATGAGGGGTGTGGGCGTGGTCTGGTGGAGTAGGCGTGGCCAGGTGGAGTGGGCGGGGATTGTTCTTAGTGGGCGTGGCCACGGTGTGGGTGTGGCGGAGGGGGCGTGGCCAGGGGCGCGGGTGTGGGATCTATGGGGTGTGGATCTATGGGGCGGATGGGATCTGTGGGGTGTGGATCTATGGGGCAGATGAGATCTGTGGGGCGGATGGGATCTGTGGGGTGTGGATCTATGGGGCAGATGGGATCTGTGGGGTGTGGATCTATGGGGCAGATGGGATCTGTGGGGTGTGGATCTATGGGGCGGATGGGATCTATGGGGTGTGGATCTATGGAGTGAGTGTGATCTATGGGGCAGATAGGATCTATGGGGTGTGGATCTATGGGGTGAGTGTGATCTATGGGGCAGATGGAGAGCTGTGTGGCAGATGGGATCTATGGGGCAGATGGGATCTGTGGGGCGGATGGGATCTATGGCGTGTGGATCTATGGGGCAGATGGGATCTGTGGGGCGGATGGGATCTATGGGGCAGATGGAGAGCTATGTGGCAGATGGGATCTATGGGGCAGATGGGATCTATGGGGTGTGGGATCTATGGGGTGTGGGATCTAATGGGGTGTGGATCTATGGGGCAGATAGGATCTATGGGGTGTGGATCTATGGGGCGGATGGGATCTATGGGGTGTGGATCTATGGGGTGGATGGGATCTATGGGGTGTGGATCTATGGGGCAGATGGGATCTATGGGGTGTGGGATCTATGGGGTGTGGGATCTAATGGGGTGTGGATCTATGGGGCAGATAGGATCTATGGGGTGTGGATCTATGGGGCAGATAGGATCTATGGGGTGTGGATCTATGGGGCAGATAGGATCTATGGGGTGTGGATCTATGGGGCGGATGGGATCTATGGCGTGTGGATCTATGGGGTGAGTGTGATCTATGGGGCAGATAGGATCTATGGGGTGTGGATCTATGGGGTGAGTGTGATCTATGGGGCAGATGGAGAGCTATGTGGCAGATGGGATCTATGGGGCAGATGCGATCTATGGGGTGTGGATCTATGGGGCGGATGGGATCTATGGCGTGTGGATCTATGGGGCAGATGGGATCTATGGGGTGTGGATCTATGGGGCAGATAGGATCTATGGGGTGTGGGTCTATGGGGTGGATGGGATCTGTGGGGCGGATGGGATCTATGGGGCAGATGGAGAGCTATGTGGCAGATAGGATCTATGGGGCAGATGGGATCTATGGGGTGTGGGATCTATGGGGTGTGGATCTATGGGGCGGATAGGATCTATGGGGTGTGGATCTATGGGGTGGATGGGATCTGTGGGGCGGATGGGATCTGTGGGGTGTGGATCTATGGGGCAGATGAGATCTATGGGGCAGATGGGATCTATAGGGTGAGTGGGATCTATGGGGTGAGTGGGATCTATGGGGCAGATGGGATCTATGGGGCAGATGGAGAGCTATGTGGCAGATGGGATCTATGGGATAGATGGGATCTATGGGGTGTGGATCTATGGGGCGGATGGGATCTATGGGGTGTGGATCTATGGGGTGGATGGGATCTATGGGGCGGATGGGATCTATGGGGTGTGGATCTATGGGGCAGATGGGATCTGTGGGGTGTGGATCTATGGGGCAGATAGGATCTATGGCGTGTGGATCTATGGGGTGAGTGGGATCTATGGGGCAGATAGGATCTATGGCGTGTGGATCTATGGGGTGAGTGTGATCTATGGGGCAGATAGGATCTATGGGGTGTGGATCTATGGGGCAGAGGGGATCTATGGGGCGGCGTGCTGAGCGCGCCCCATAAGTGTGGGTCGCGGCAGGGGGTTGGACAACGCGGGGAAGACGACGCTGATGAAGCGCTTCAACGGCGAAGACATCACCGGCACCGCCCCCACCGTGGGGTTCAGCATCACAACCGTGCGGCACAACGGGTGCGGGACGCGTGGGGCGGGCGTGGGGCGGGCGTGGGGCAGGTGTGGGGCAGGCGTGGGGCTGGGCGTGGGGCTGGGCGTGGGGTGGATGTGGGGTGGATATGGGGCAGGTGTGGGGCGGGTGTGGGGTGGGAGTGGGGTGGATGTGGGGTGGATGTGGGGTGGAGTTGGGGTGGAGTTGGGGTGGTTGTGGGGCAGGTGTGGGGTGGATGTGGGGTGGATATGGGGCAGGTGTGGGGCAGGTGTGGGGTGGGAGTGGGGCAGGTGTGGGGCAGGCGTGGGGCAGGTGTGGGGCAGGTGTGGGGTGGGAGTGGGGCGGGCGTGGGGTGGTTGTGGGGCGGGAGTGGGGTGGATGTGGGGTGGAGTTGGGGTGGATGTGGGGCAGGTGTGGGGTGGGTGGGGGTGGATGTGGGTGGATGTGGGGCAGGTGTGGGGTTGATGTGGGGCAGGTGTGGGGCGGGCGTGGGGCGGGCATGGGGTGGATATGGGGCAGGTGTGGGGCGGGTGTGGGGTGGGAGTGGGGTGGGAGTGGGGTGGGAGTGGGGTGGGAGTGGGGTGGATGTGGGGCAGGTGTGGGGCGGGCGTGGGGTGGTTGTGGGGTGGGGGTGGGGTG
Source organism: Oreortyx pictus (assembly GCA_036925125.1). Lineage (NCBI taxonomy): Eukaryota > Metazoa > Chordata > Aves > Galliformes > Odontophoridae > Oreortyx > Oreortyx pictus. The sequence goes on along the minus strand of JAUPFR010000424.1, from coordinate 9,029 downwards.
GATGTGGGGTGGAGTTGGGGTGGATGTGGGGCGGGTGTGGGGTGGATATGGGGCAGGTGTGGGGCGGGTGTGGGGTGGGAGTGGGGTGGGAGTGGGGCGGGCGTGGGGTGGAGTTGGGGTGGAGTTGGGGTGGTTGTGGGGCAGGTGTGGGGTGGATGTGGGGTGGATATGGGGCAGGTGTGGGGCAGGTGTGGGGTGGGAGTGGGGCAGGTGTGGGGCAGGCGTGGGGCGGGCGTGGGGTGGTTGTGGGGTGGATGTGGGGTGGATGTGGGGTGGAGTTGGGGTGGATGTGGGGCAGGTGTGGGGCGGGAGTGGGGTGGATATGGGGCAGGTGTGGGGCGGGCGTGGGGTGGATATGGGGCAGGTGTGGGGCGGGTGTGGGGTGGGAGTGGGGTGGATAGGGGGCAGGTGTGGGGCGGGTGTGGGGTGGATATGGGGCAGGTGTGGGGCGGGTGTGGGGTGGGAGTGGGGTGGGAGTGGGGTGGGAGTGGGGTGGATGTGGGGCAGGTGTGGGGCGGGTGTGGGGTGGGAGTGGGGTGGGAGTGGGGTGGGAGTGGGGCAGGTGTGGGGCGGGAGTGGGGCAGGTGTGGGGCAGAATTCCCCCATTGCTGGCCCCATAGCTGACCCTACTGCCCCATAGCTGACCCTACTGCCCCATAGCTGACCCTATTGGCCCTATAGCTGACCCTACTGCCCCATAGCTGACCCTACTGCCCCATAGCTGACCCTATTGGCCCCATAGCTGACCCTACTGCCCCATAGCTGACCCTACTGCCCCATAGCTGACCCTATTGGCCCTATAGCTGACCCTACTGCCCCATAGCTGACCCTATTGGCCCTATAGCTGACCCTACTGCCCCATAGCTGACCCTACTGCCCCATAGCTGACCCTACTGCCCTATACCTGCCTCTACTGCCCCATAGCTGACCCTACTGCCCCATAGCTGACCCTACTGCCCCATAGCTGACCCTATTGGCCCTATAGCTGACCCTACTGCCCCATAGCTGACCCTACTGCCCCATAGCTGACCCTACTGCCCCATAGCTGACCCTATTGGCCCTATAGCTGACCCTACTGCCCCATAGCTGACCCTACTGCCCCATAGCTGACCCTATTGGCCCCATAGCTGACCCTACTGCCCCATAGCTGACCCTACTGCCCCATAGCTGACCCTATTGGCCCTATAGCTGACCCTACTGCCCCATAGCTGACCCTATTGGCCCTATAGCTGACCCTACTGCCCCATAGCTGACCCTACTGCCCCATAGCTGACCCTACTGCCCTATACCTGCCTCTACTGCCCCATAGCTGACCCTACTGCCCCATAGCTGACCCTACTGCCCCATAGCTGACCCTATTGGCCCTATAGCTGACCCTACTGCCCCATAGCTGACCCTACTGCCCCATAGCTGACCCTACTGCCCCATAGCTGACCCTATTGGCCCTATAGCTGACCCTACTGCCCCATAGCTGACCCTACTGCCCCATAGCTGACCCTACTGCCCCATAGCTGACCCTATTGGCCCTATAGCTGACCCTACTGCCCCATAGCTGACCCTACTGCCCCATAGCTGACCCTATTGGCCCTATAGCTGCCCCTACTGCCCCATAGCTGACCCTACTGCCCCATAGCTGACCCTACTGCCCCATAGCTGACCCTACTGCCCCATAGCTGACCCTACTGCCCTATAGCTGACCCTATTGGCCCTATAGCTGACCCTACTGCCCCATAGCTGACCCTACTGCCCCATAGCTGACCCTACTGCCCCATAGCTGACCCTATTGGCCCTATAGCTGCCCCTACTGCCCCATAGCTGACCCTACTGCCCTATAGCTGACCCTACTGCCCCATAGCTGACCCTACTGCCCCATAGCTGACCCTATTGCCCCATAGCTGACCCTATTGGCCCTATTGTCCCTGTAGCTGACCCTATTGACCCTGTAGCCCTATAGCTGACCCTATTGACCCTATGTGACCCTATAGCTGCCCCTATTGCCCTATAGCTGACCCTGTTGGCCCTATAGCTGACCCTATTGGCCCTACTGCCCTATATGTGCCCCTACTGGCCCTATATGACCCTATATCTGCCCCGTGGGCCCTATAGGTGACCCCATTGGCCCTATATCTGCCCCTACTGCCCTATAGCTGACCCTATTGGCCCTATAGCTGACCCTACTGCTCTATTGGCCCTATGTGACCCTATAGCTGACCCTATTGGCCCTATATGACCCCATCGGCCCTATATGTGCCCCGTGGGCCCTATATGTGTCCCCCCCCCCCCCCCCCCGCACAGGGTGGTGCTGAACCTGTGGGACGTGGGCGGGCAGCGCTCGCTGCGCTCCTATTGGCTGAGCTCCCCATGGCTGGTCCTATTGGCCCTATAGCTGACCCTACTGCCCCATAGCTGACCCTATTGGCCCTATAGCTGACGCTACTGCCCCATAGCTGACCCTATTGGCCTATAGCTGACCCTACTGCCCTATAGCTGACCCTACTGCCCCATAGCTGACCCTACTGCCCCATAGCTGACCCTACTGCCCCATAGCTGACCCTATTGGCCCATAGCTGACCCTACTGCCCCATAGCTGACCCTATTGGCCCATAGCTGACCCTACTGCCCCATAGCTGACCCTATTGGCCCTATAGCTGACCCTACTGCCCTATAGCTGACCCTATTGGCCCTATAGCTGACCCTATTGACCCTATGTGACCCTATGGCTGACCCTATTGCCCTATATCTGCCCCTACTGCCCTCTATGTGACCCCATTGGCCCTATATCTGCCCCTACTGCCCTATAGCTGACCCTATTGGCCCTATGTGACCCTATAGCTCCCCCTATTGCCCTATAGCTGACCCTACCGCCCTATAGCTGACCCTATTGGCCTTATGTGACCCTATAGCTGCCCCTACTGCCCCATAGCTGACCCTACTGCCCCATAGCTGACCCTACTGCCCCATAGCTGACCCTACTGCCCTATAGCTGACCCTACTGCCCCATAGCTGACCCTACTGCCCCATAGCTGACCCTACTGCCCCATAGCTGACCCTATTGGCCCTATAGCTGACCCTACTGCCCCATAGCTGACCCTATTGGCCCTATAGCTGACCCTACTGCCCCATAGCTGACCCTATTGGGCCCATAGCTGACCCTACTGCCCCATAGCTGACCCTATTGGCCCTATAGCTGACGCTACTGCCCCATAGCTGACCCTATTGGCCCCATAGCTGACCCTACTGCCCCATAGCTGACCCTACTGCCCCATAGCTGACCCTACTGCCCTATAGCTGACCCTATTGGCCCTATAGCTGACCCTATTGGCCCTATAGCTGACCCTATTGGCCCTATAGCTGACCCTACTGCCCCATAGCTGACCCTATTGGCCCTATGTGACCCTATAGCTCCCCCTATTGCCCTATAGCTGACCCTACCGCCCTATAGCTGACCCTATTGGCCTTATGTGACCCTATAGCTGCCCCTACTGCCCCATAGCTGACCCTACTGCCCCATAGCTGACCCTACTGCCCCATAGCTGACCCTACTGCCCTATAGCTGACCCTACTGCCCCATAGCTGACCCTATTGGCCCCATAGCTGACCCTACTGCCCCATAGCTGACCCTATTGGCCCTATTGTCCCTATAGCTGACCCTATTGACCCTACTGCCCTATATCTGCTCCTACTGGCCCTATATGACCCTATATCTGCCCCGTGGGCCCTATAGGTGACCCCATTGGCCCTATATCTGCCCCTACTGCCCTATAGCTGACCCTATTGGCCCTATGTGACCCTATAGCTGCCCCTATTGCCCTATAGCTGACCCTATTGGCCCTATTGGCCCTATAGCTGACCCTATTGACCCTGTTGCCCTATAGCTGACCCTATTGGCCCTATAGCTGACCCTACTGCTCTATTGGCCCTATGTGACCCTATAGCTGACCCTATTGGCCCTATATGACCCCATCGGCCCTATATCTGCCCCTACTGCCCTATACCTGCCCCTACTGGCCCTATGTGACCCTATATGTGTCCCCCCCCCCCCCCCGCACAGGGTGGTGCTGAACCTGTGGGACGTGGGCGGGCAGCGCTCGCTGCGCTCCTATTGGCTGAGCTCCCCATGGCTGGTCCTATTGGCCCTATAGCTGACCCTACTGCCCCATAGCTGACCCTATTGGCCCCATAGCTGACCCTACTGCCCCATAGCTGACCCTATTGGCCCTATTAGCCCTATAGCTGACCCTATTGACCCTGTTGCCCTATAGCTGACCCTATTGGCCCTATAGCTGACCCTACTGCCCTATTGGCCCTATGTGACCCTATAGCTGCCCCTACTGCCCTATACCTGCCCCTATTGCCCTATATCTGACCCTACTGCCCTATAGCTGACCCTATTGGCCCTATGTGACCCTATAGCTGCCCCTATTGCACTATAACTGACCCTGTTGGCCCTATAGCTGACCCTATTGGCCCTACTGCCCTATATGTGCCCCTACTGGCCCTATGTGACCCCATTGGCCCTATATCTGCCCCTACTGCCCTATAGCTGACCCTACTGGCCCTATGTGACCCTATATGTCCCCCCCCCCCCCCCCCCGCACAGGGTGGTGCTGAACCTGTGGGACGTGGGCGGGCAGCGCTCGCTGCGCTCCTATTGGCTGAGCTCCCCATGGCTGGTCCTATTGGCCCTATAGCTGACCCTACTGCCCCATAGCTGACCCTATTGGCCCCATAGCTGACCCTACTGCCCCATAGCTGACCCTATTGGCCCCATAGCTGACCCTACTGCCCCATAGCTGACCCTATTGGCCCCATAGCTGACCCTACTGCCCCATAGCTGACCCTATTGGCCCTATAGCTGACCCTACTGCACTATAGCTGACCCTATTGGCCCTATAGCTGACCCTACTGCCCCATAGCTGACCCTACTGCCCTATAGCTGCCCCTATTGCCCTATAGCTGACCCTACTGCCCCATAGCTGACCCTATTGCCCTATAGCTGACCCTACTGCCCTATAGCTGACCCTACTGCCCCATAGCTGACCCTACAGCCCTATAGCTGACCCTATTGGCCTTATGTGACCCTATAGCTGCCCCTACTGCCCCATAGCTGACCCTACTGCCCTATAGCTGACCCTACTGGCCCTATATGACCCTATATGTGCCCCGTGGGCCCTATATGTGCCCCGTGGGCCCTATAGGTGTCCCCTCCCCCCCCCCGCACAGGGTGGTGCTGAACCTGTGGGACGTGGGCGGGCAGCGCTCGCTGCGCTCCTATTGGCTGAGCTCCCCATGGCTGGTCCTATTGGCCCTATAGCTGACCCTACTGCCCCATAGCTGACCCTACTGCCCCATAGCTGACCCTACTGCCCCATAGCTGACCCTATTGGCCCTATAGCTGACCCTACTGCCCTATAGCTGACCCTACTGCCCCATAGCTGACCCTACTGCCCCATAGCTGACCCTACTGCCCTATAGCTGACCCTACTGCCCCATAGCTGACCCTACTGCCCCATAGCTGACCCTATTGGCCCCATAGCTGACCCTACTGCCCCATAGCTGACCCTATTGGCCCTATAGCTGACCCTACTGGCCCTATGTGACCCTATATCTGCCCCTACTGCCCTATAGCTGCCCCTACTGCCCCATAGCTGACCCTATTGGCCCCATAGCTGACCCTACTGCCCCATAGCTGACCCTATTGGCCCTATAGCTGACCCTACTGCCCTATAGCTGACCCTACTGCCCCATAGCTGACCCTATTGGCCCCATAGCTGACCCTACTGCCCCATAGCTGACCCTATTGGCCCCATAGCTGACCCTACTGCCCCATAGCTGACCCTATTGGCCCTATTGGCCCTATAGCTGACCCTATTGACCCTGTTGCCCTATAGCTGACCCTGTTGGCCCTATAGCTGACCCTATTGACCCTATTGCCCTATAGCTGACCCCATCGGCCCTATACCTGCCCCTATTGCCCTATATCTGCCCCTACTGCCCTATAGCTGACCCTATTGACCCTATGTGACCCTATAGCTGCCCCTATTGCCCCATAGCTGACCCTATTGGCCCTATATCTGCCCCTACTGCCCTATAGCTGACCCTACTGGCCCTATGTGACCCTATATCTGCCCCTACTGCCCTATAGCTGACCCCATTGGCCCTATATCTGCCCCTACTGCCCTATAGCTGACCCTATTGGCCCTATGTGACCCTATAGCTGCCCCTATTGCCCTATAGCTGACCCTATTGGCCCTATATGACCCTATACCTGCCCCTACTGCCCCATAGCTGACCCTATTGACCCTGTTGCCCTATAGCTGACCCTATTGGCCCTATAGCTGACCCTATTGGCCCTATGTGACCCTATAGCTGCCCCTACTGCCCCATAGCTGACCCTACTGCCCTATAGCTGACCCTATTGGCCCTATGTGACCCTATATCTGCCCCTACTGCCCTATACCTGCTCCTACTGGCCCTATGTGACCCTATATGTGTCCCCCCCCCCCCCCCCGCACAGGGTGGTGCTGAACCTGTGGGACGTGGGCGGGCAGCGCTCGCTGCGCTCCTATTGGCTGAGCTCCCCATGGCTGGTCCTATTGGCCCTATAGCTGACCCTATTGACCCTGTTGCCCTATAGCTGACCCCATCGGCCCTATACCTGACCCTACTGCCCTATATCTGCCCCTACTGCCCTATAGCTGACCCTATTGGCCCTATGTGACCCTATAGCTGCCCCTATTGCCCCATAGCTGACCCTATTGGCCCTATATCTGCCCCTACTGCCCTATAGCTGACCCTACTGGCCCTATGTGACCCTATAGCTGCCCCTATTGCCCTATAGCTGACCCTATTGGCCCTATATGACCCTATACCTGCCCCTACTGCCCCATAGCTGACCCTATTGACCCTGTTGCCCTATAGCTGACCCTATTGGCCCTATAGCTGACCCTATTGGCCCTATGTGACCCTATAGCTGCCCCTACTGCCCCATAGCTGACCCTACTGCCCTATAGCTGACCCTATTGGCCCTATGTGACCCTATATCTGCCCCTACTGCCCTATAGCTGACCCTACTGGCCCTATGTGACCCTATATGTGTCCCCCCCCCCCCCCCCTCACAGGGTGGTGCTGAACCTGTGGGACGTGGGCGGGCAGCGCTCGCTGCGCTCCTATTGGCAGAACTACTTTGAGAGCACGGACGGGGTGCTGTGGGTGGTGGACAGCGCCGACCGGCACCGGCTGCACCTCTGCGCCCGACAGCTCGCCGCGCTGCTCCGCGAGGAGGTGCGGACACAATAGGGGGGGGGGGGGGTTATGGGGTGGGAGGGGGTATGGGGTGGGGGTGGGGAGGGAGGGGGTATGGGGTGGGGGGGTACAGGGTGGGGGTGGGGAGGGGGGGCTATGGGGTGGGGGGGGCTATGGGGTGGGGGGGGCTATGGGGTGGGGGGGGGTGGGGAAGGGGGGGGTATGGGGTGGGGGGGGCTATGGGGTGGGGGTGGGGAGGGAGGGGTATGGGGTGGGGGGGGGGAGGGGGCTATGGGGGGCTATGGGGCAGGGGGGGGCTATGGGGTGGGGGGGGGGAGGGGGCTATGGGGTGGGGCGGGGGGGTATGGGGTGGGGGGGGGTATGGGGCGGGGGGGGGCCTTGTGGTGGGGGGGGGCTGTGGCGTGGTGGGGGAGGGGGGGGGTATGGGGTGGGGGTGGGGGGGGAGGGGGCTATGGGGTGGGGGGGGGGGAGGGGGCTATGGGGGGCTATGGGGCAGGGGGGGGCTATGGGGTGGGGGGGGTATGGGGTGGGGGGGGGTATGGGGTGGGGGTGGGTGGGGGGGGTATGGGGTGGGAGGGGGCTATGGGGTGGGGGGGGGGGTATGGGGTGGGGTATGGGGTGGGGGGGGAGGCTATGGGGGGGGGTATGGGGTGGGGGGGGGGAGGGGGTTATGGGGTGGGGCAGGGGGGTATGGGGTGGGGGGGGCTATGGGGTGGGGGGGGGTGGGGAAGGGGGGGGTATGGGGTGGGGGGGGTATGGGGTGGGGGTGGGGGGGGGCTATGGGGCGGGGGGGGCCTTGGGGTGGGGGGGGGGGGTATGGGGTGGGGTATGGGGTGGGGGGGGGGAGGGGGCTATGGGGTGGGGGTGGGGGGGGTATGGGGTGGTGGGGGAGGGGGGGGCTATGGGGCGGAGGGGGGGTACGGGGTGGGGGTGGGGAGGGGGGGGTATGGGGTGGGGGGGGTTATGGGGTGGGGGGTGGGGAGGGGGGGGCTATTGGGGTGGGGGTGGGGGGGGCTATGGGGTGGGGGTGGGGGATGGATGGGGTGGGGGGGGTATGGGGTGGGGGGGGGCTATGGGGTGGGGGTGGGGGGGGCTATGGGGTGGGGTGGGGGGGGCTTGGGTGGGGGGGATTGGGGCGGGGGGGGCTATGGGGGGATGGGGTGGGGGGTTGGGGGAGGAGGGGGCTATGGGGCGGGGGGGGGTGGGGGTCATGGGGGGGATTGGGGGCTATGGGGCAGGGGGGGTTGGGGGGCTATGGGGGGCTATGGGGGGGGGGGGTATGGGGGCTTGGGGGGGTATGGGGAGGTGGGGGCTATGGGGTGGGGGTGGGGGGGGTATGGGTGGGGGGGGTATGGGGTTGGGGGGGGGTGAGTGGGGTGGGGGTGGGGAGGGGGGTGGGGATGGGGAGGGGGGGGCTATGGGGGGAGGGGGGTGGGGGGTGGGGGGCTGGGGGCTGGGGGGGGGGGTGGGTGGGGTGGAGGGGGTATGGGTAGGGGGGCTATGGGGTAGGGGTGGGGAGGGGGATGGGGGTGAGGGGATGGGGCGAGGGGGGAGGGGGTATGGGGTGTGAGGGGATGGGTGGGGAGGGGTAGTGGGGAGGGGGGGTGGAGGGGGTTTGGGGGTGAGGGGGATTGAGTGGGGTGGGAGGGGGATTGTGGAGGGTGAGGGCTGTGACGCTATGGGGCTGTGGGATCGTGAGGGCTGTGGGATTGTGGGAGCTGTGGGAGTGTTAGGGGATGTGGGATTGTGGGAGAGAGATTATT